>CAJUYI010000690.1:0-46391 GCA_910591695.1 Galerucella pusilla | reverse complement strand
CCTGGTGCCTTGAAAGGTGAAAAGGTGTTCATGGCCCATTTCAACCCTGTGTTTGGCCATTGTAATACTTTCTCTTGGAACTTACAAGGAACTTACAGAAGATATTAATTACTGTAGCTTCCTGCTAAATCAAATAAAGATTGTTTGGGCGCTACATCAAAATTCTTTTTCAAATAACCGACTAGAGAATGGGCAGCTATTGATTGGGTTGACATAGACAAACTTATGCTTAGCGTGGGAAGGTATCGAGCAGCCTTTGATACTAGAAGTCATACAAGCTACTTATCTGTAAAAACCAATTTAATTTCCATTTAAATTAGTATTTTTTGATGTTTCTTGGACGTCGAACCATCACTATAGGAGAATAATAAAATATTCCTAGACTGTATTGATGTGTTTATATTGCATCAACATTGAACTGGGAACATTTCCCCGAAGTGTGAATTTCCATTTGAAAAATGCTCATTCCCTTCTATTTTAATTTTCTATTTGTAAAGTAAAAAAAATCACTCAAGCAAATGATGTGTATGGCCAGAATTGTGCGTTGCTCTTCTAGTCTTTTACCAATTCCCAACTAATTGTATGATTTTCTTATGTTTTAATTACAGATTTAAAATGCACAAGAACATTTTTACTTTAAATAAATATCCGGAATTGTTTGATATGTTTGATAATCTTATGGCTCAGTGGTTGGTACATGTTGACGAAATTAAATGTTCCAGAATTCCGTCGTTGAATCTGTTGGTAGCACCAGCGAAGGACAAGCGTCAGCTGCTGGAGAATCTTTGAAGTCTGATCTTTCGTGGGTAGCAATAGAAGAAGGTTCCACAACCGAATGTTCACGGACATTATGGGTACCTGATCATGCAGTTAACAGGTGTACAGGGTGTAGTACGGAATTCTGGATGGGTAGGAGAAAACACCATTGCAGGTATGCATTGATAAATGTTCCAGTAAAATTCTGATGAATTATAAATTTAAATACGGAAATATATGTGTAAGTATCATAATTTAACCACAGACTATGATTGATTGAACAGTATGTATCTATTTATAGATGTATGTATGTATATTGAGGTGACATTATCTGAGACCTAAATTATCTATGGTGCAAGATCAGCAAGTCGTTCTCGACATTCGTCAGCAAGTCCTGAGTTGAGGGTATATCCACTCATAGCTTTAATTGCTGCCTGACTGTCGGTGTATATGGTTATGCGTCGATCCACATAAACTCTGTCTAGGTTTATCTGCGCACATTCCAAGATAGCGTATATCTCGGCCTGATATGCAGATACACCATCACCCAATGGTACACAGATTTGTGTCCTTGGGTTCCTAGAGTAAATTCCAGCCCCTGCTCTGTCACCAGATCATTAGCCATCTGTGAACCAGACGGTCCCATGAGGCTGTGTATTCGTCTCTTTTCCCCAGGATTCTCTGTCCCGGATCATAGCCCTGTATGCGGTTGCGAAGTAGTACTTGCGCAAGCATTCGTCAGCCGCTCGAGCCAGAACTGGAATATCTTCCAGGAGCCGGAGCTTCTTGACGTGTCTGCACTCTTCCCCTCTTCGCACGTATCCCAGACGCTTCAAGCGCAGGAAATCCCTCCCCGCCTCAGCCTCGATCACATGGTGAAGAGGCCGAAGACCAAGGATCACTTCCATCGCAGCAGTTGGTGTAGTCCTCATGCAGCCAGTTGCCCCCAGACTGACCAACCTTTGAAGGCGTGTCAGTTGCGATCTAGCCGTGACCAAGGTTACCCTCGGCCACCAGACCAGAGCCGCATATGTGAGCAAAGGCAGCATGATCACTCTATAGAACCATATGATCGTTTTGGGGGTCAGTCCCCACCTCGGACCAATGGCTCCCCTACAGGCCCAATACTTGTTTGTCACCTTGCTTAGGCGACTATCAAGATAAGCTTTCCATATCAGTGATTTATCAAGGATCACTCCTAGATACTTCACCTGTTCAACCACCGGTAGGGGTATTCCACCAAGATGTAGACCCTCAGGTCTTATACCTCTCTTGAGCCAAACCTAGATATTTGACTTCTTGTCTGCATTTAACCTTGCTCCCATCAAGTTTAATGGTTTTGAGTTTTATATTCTTAGTGTAGGCTATTAAGATGGTTTTGGTGGAGTTGATGTTGAGTCCCACTTGCCTATAGTTCAGACTCTTTGTATGATGTCACAAAGGGTGTTTACGAATTTTCCCCTGGCTGTTATGACAATATTATCGGCATCCTTGGCAGGATATTCCGAGTTCAGTCCAACCACACAGGAGTTCGTCAACCGTCAGGATTCAAATAAATGGGAATGCTACTCCTCCCTGTGGACATCCTCTGTTTGTAGAAATAGAGACAATGTCTTTGTTAGTCCTCTTCTCTGCTACTCTAGTAGTGAGCAGTTCCGACATCCATTTAAATGTTGTACTGTCGTAACCTCTTCCATTTAATTCTTTTTTGACAACTCCATGAGGAATTCTCAAAAGCTCCTTCTATGTCCAAAGATGCGCATACGACAGTTTCTTGGTTGTCTAGAGCACCTCGGAAATCCTCCGTCATTTGTATTAGTGCAGGATAATTTTATAATTATACATATTTGTTTTTCATTCGATTGACTTCTAAACCAACCTATAGTAGCTAAATTTCGTTTTATTTTAAAATCGCTCAGGTTAGAGTGGAAAAAATTCACAATTACGTACGCGTATTCTAAATGGGTGTATTAATTTCTACAAAACCATGACGCAGATTTTATGATTTACTCAGATATTCTGATTGCAGAAAGTGCGGCAAAATCTTCTGCGCAGATTGCTCCGAACACAGCACCCCTCTGCCGTCGGAACACCTCTACAATCCCGTACGAGTTTGCATAAATTGTTTCGCAGAATTGGGGAGGGATTGTACAGAAATTCCTAATCAGTGTAAACAAACTAACCCCCAACCTACGAATGCAAATACCCAAATTGCAGCTTCAAGTAATTAAAAAAAATGTTAATTATTTATTATTTTAAAAAAATTAATATGGTTGTTTGCGTAAAGTGAAAGGGATGCTATTTAAACTGGTTTTAAAGTGTTTGTAAAAAAGCTTTATGGTTCGGTTAGCTTCTACTTTGCCGTTGTACAATAGCTTGAAATCAAATTAAACGATTGAAACGCATATGTTAGTTAACATTTCTTCATATAACCGAATTTTTATTTCCGTATGACGCTTTAAACAATAACCTAAATTATTTGCTTTCTGTTGAAGCTCACATGCATTCGGGTAAGTGGAAGCTACCCCAACTGTTATTATTTTTAACAATTGGTAATGTTAGATAATGTCCTGTGTTGAATATTTGAATTATAATTTCTGTCATCAATTCATAAAATTTATTTGACTACCGCAGATTTTATCTACTTGGTAGCGATTCTACAATGGAAAATAAATTTTGCACAATTCATTTTGGTAAAAAAGGCACATTTTCTTCTAACAAAAGAAAACTATCTTCGACAAAAAAATTTTAAAGGATATCATTTATTTCATCAATGAAGTATAAATAAAATCAGGTACCATTGAGTGGATCGTTTTTGGACATGTGGGAAATTCACATTCTTCTTCTTCTAATTTATGACTACGTCTTATCAGTTTTTCTTATTTTTTCTAAGCAGTTGTGTACTATAATTACCTAGTTTCTTGTTTGTTGGATTATGTTTTTGAAAATTGAGTTACATATCCCATCGAGTATGGAACTTCACCATAACTATTGCAATTGGAATGCAATATTCTTTCAACAACCAGATTTAACAAAATTGACGAAATATTTTATAATAATTTAGTAACTTCAGGTAGGTAATATTAAAAATGCCACAATTTTTAAGTTTAAGAAAGAAAACTTATGGTGGATCACTTCGAATATAAAATTATGTGCTATAAAAAAAATATTGTACTAAGTATAAAATATAATAGTTTCCTCACCCACTAAATAGTTATTATTAAATTGTAAAGTTTTATCAAGTTTGAGTACAACTTTGTAATATCCGATAAACATCTGGTTGTTGAAGGATTATTGCATTTCAATATCCCTTGTACTTTTCACTATTAAAATCCATTGCATCGCTTCCTTTAAGGGCAATAAATTTGTTTCAAATTTTCCCTTGAAATATAATGTAAGATCTTGCGGGTCGTCTAGCTCAAGGAATATTTCTTCCTACAAAGTTTATTCGAGTTGAGAAAAGGAGGATTTCGGTTTCACTTTTATCTTATCTCGGAAAGTTGCATTATATAATATTTTTATTTGAACTAAATTTTCTTTGGGTTTCATTCAATATCATTCTACACTGTTTTGCCCGGATGCTGGTCCTATACCTCAGCCTCTTGTGGTGCTTGTTGTGTCTTTAGTTTCACAACCCCCCACGTAACTCTAGTCTTCTGTACAAGTCTGTACGTGTACAGTCTCTTCACTTGTTGGAGTTAGCTTAGGATGTCCGAATACTGCATATTTTTTGGTCTTATGTCTCGCATTCCGGATGTATGTATTTGGCCATTTCGATTATTGTTTTGGCTTGATTCCTGTTCAACTTGAGTAGCTCTTATCAAACTATGCATATTTTTAAATTATTCTGTTTATTGATGTTTATATTATTTCGAGTGTCTACGAATGTGATTGTTCCAACTTCAAGTAACGGTACTTATAAAATACACAATTAAATACGGTATGGGGAGAAAAATCACTTTTCTTAACTACACTGTAATTTAATGTTTATGTTTTTTATTATAACAACAATATGTGCAAAATGTTATTATCTGCTGTAGAAAAAGTATTTTTTTAATGGGAAGCTTTCAATTCTATTATTTTCTGAATAAAGTGAAATTGAAAATTGATATCTTTGTGATTTTCGGATAATGTAATTATAAAATGAATTGTAAAAAAAATATATTTTCAACTCTTTTTTTAGAATTAAACAAATTTTGAAAATACAGTATTTGTTATGAAATATGAGAAAATTTTTATGAAGTTTTGTTTTTTGTAACATTTTGCTTATTTAGTTTTGTAAACTATTCTTAACAATTTTTATTTTCTATCACAAATAGGGAAAATAAATAAATAATATATTTTGTTATAAAAACTAAATTGTAAACTTAACACGTTGACTGCCACGAAAGACGGAGTATTTACTTCACACCACAGTATCCAAATAAAGGTGAACTATATGGGGCTCATAACTATTAATTTCAAAATCTCAAATACTTAACTCGGCCAGTTTAATAATTATTGCTATCAGAACTCCTTGTAGATTATAGTTAGCTACTACTACTAATTTTCTCCCGGAAATCACATGGTTATCATCTATCACCATTATAAACTTGTCAAATTATGTGTGGTCTAAAACCCAAACATACAACTTAAATCCCACCAAAAATGAGATGACAAGCTTTGAGCGCTGAATGATTTCTCTTCAAATCCCATAAATTCCAAAAATGTTCAAGTTGGTAGACCGTGGCAGTCATTGTTTTGAATAAAAATACAGACTAACTTTCCGCGAGTTGACAGTGTGGGTATTTCGATCGACCAGAGGATGATCAAAATATTCTATTTCCTAGCTTATAAAGCGATAAGTTCTCACCGTACTGCAAAATTTTGCTGTTAATAACTGTGGGTCACTCTGTATAAATAGTTGTAAATAAATTTGTTGAATGTTTTTATCCTAACATTCTGCTAGTAACATTCCTTTCACATAATCGTAAATAGTTTTGTATAAATTTGGATACATTAAAGAGATTTGTAACAAAAGATCAGTGACAAGTGTTTTTTCAATTTGACACTACAAAATTGATGTTAAAATGTCCAAGAGTATATTAATATAAATACATTTGTCATTAGGTATATTGAAGATATTTAGTGAATAAAACTTATTTTAAATTTAATTTGTTTATGTTAAAAAACCCGCAATCCTTAAAAAATTAACATATCGACACAAATTCAATTAAAGTGAAATACTTTTCAACGATGACGGGTACTCAGCAGTGAATCAGAACTATAAACTTGGCGTGGTGTGTTATCGAATGTTATTAAGGGGCCCACTCACTAGGAAGGAAGAATGCGCAGTTAAGTATCTGCATGTTGGCTGTAAAGTGAACGTGTACTTTCATATTTCCCACACACAGACACTTTTGCTTGTTGAGTGAGGATGTGTGACAAGCGTGACATGACGTCGAAAAAAGATCTTATGTTAATGGCAGTGGCGTGTGTAGTTATTAAGGAAAAGTGTATTATTAAACAAAAACCTCGGTCAAAATGGGTGAAGACTTGATTACAAAAACGGGCTACATATTCTCAGAGGAGGAATTGCGACTGGAGGCCTCAGATTGGCATAATTACTTGAGAATGAATCAAGACACATACTTTGAATTATTATCTCTAGTAGCTCCTTTACTACAAACAGAAAACACTCGTATGCGGCAAGCTATCAACCACACAATCTTATTGATCAGCGTATCGGTTTTACCGCCTCGTTTGCACCAACGACAGTGGTATTCTTGTATTGTATTGTATTATTTCCCGTAGTTCGGCAATATTCGCCGGCGGATTTTTCGAAATGTATGCGTCAGGTGGCGTCAGATCAGGTGAATGAGAATGATATTCGAAGTCTGTTCCCCGAGAAATTATTCTATTATCGAAATGCTGACGGAGTAAGTCTAAGGCGCGCACAGCTGTATGGCTCGTTGCACCATCTTGTTGGAACCATTGTGTGCGAAACTGTAGATTTCGTGCACGGCAAAAGTTATTTAGATCTCTCACAAAAAGTATAATAATTTTCTCTCTATAACGCTCTTGGTTGACAGTAAGTGGATTCTGATTATCATTACGACCTTTTCCGTATGAACGAAAATAATGCTCTACCAAACAAACTTTTTCTTCCGTTGTTAGAACCATTTTCAAATCAAATTTAACTGCAGCGTACTATCAATATATCAACTAATGACAATTAAGTCAAATATGACAAATCCATATTACATAAACAACTCCACAGCACTCTCTGTTTCGGTACTGTTTATTTTTGGCGGATACCGTATTAATAATTTTGTCCAGGACCACCTAATAATAAGTCAATATTTTACCTCCTAACTAAAGGTATATGGTACCCATATATCAACTGTCGTGAATCATGGTTCATAATACACTGTAGTGTATTATGGTTCATAATTCACGACTAGAGATGGGGGTACAATATGGAATAAACTATTAAATCTGTGTATTTTGTTCAGGAAATTTGTTTCTGACATATATCGTATCTATAAAATATTGTAATTTTTAGTATTGATACTTTTCATAACGATATTTTCTAATATTAAGTATTTTAAAACAATATATTTATAACGGTACGTTGTATTGATACTTTCTACAGTATCGCCCATCTCTATATATGTCAAATTATTTGAAGTAGCTGCCACAACATTTTGAGGTTAGTAATATGCCAAATCGCTACTGACTTTTATTTATTAATAAATAAATTAAGTGTCGTGGACAAAGTATAGTATTCTACTCGCAATTTATGGCCATAATTCACTTGGGTGACTTGCGCCCCTCGCCTGCGGCTCGTGACGCAAACGTCACCCATCGTGAATTATGGCTATCATAAATTGCTCGTTTAATAATATACTATAAATCAGTCTAAACATCGGTTATTATTAAACCGAGTTTAGGTCTTTGATAGCACACGCCCTATTATGTCAATTTTTGTTCATAAAACACAAATACACAAGGTTGAACTTCAACTAATCGATTCAGTTGCCCTCCAGCACAATATGGCCGAGCTGCCAAAGTCATGCGTAAGGGAATGATCTATAAGCAAAAAATAAAAGAGCAGTCACCAATCCTGAAAGTTCCGTGATGAAGATTAATAAAAGTTAACGCTTAGACCAATAGGATTCGGCGTAGATTTGTATGTATGTATTTTGGGGTGTACATTCACTGAGACCTAAAAGATCTATTGTGCCCCCTTACTTCTACTCAGTTTCTGAGGAGAGTCTCAGAAACTAGTAGTTCCTTCAGTCCTATTTCCCGGATGAATTTTAGGATGTCTGCAGGCTTCCACTTAGGTAAATGTTCCTCTTCTATCCAGTAATCTCCTAGGTGCTGAGCTCTAGGATTCTAGAGTGCTGTGCAGTGCAGTTGGAAAGTATGTGGATGGAGGTTTATTCTTCCATTCCACAAAATCTGCATTCTGCTTCCTCCACTATTTTGAGCTTTTTCAGGTGCCCATTCAGGCGACAATGTCCCGTGAGGATCCCTGTTAAAACTCTTAGCGCAGTTTTACTTTGACTGATGCATTCATTTGATCTCAACAGGTTGTAGTCACCCAGAAGAGACTTTGATTGTATAAGCCCTACTAGATCTTTCCAATGGTCAGATCTTCTCTTTTTCTCGGCTTTACTTATTTCTTCCAATATTACATTGGGGCTGATTCCGCAAAAGGATTCAGGACCCCAGAAAGGTATTTCAATCCCTCTCTTTGCTAGTTCATCTGCTATTTCATTTCCTTCTATTCCTGGCATCCATAGTAAGACTATATTGTTCTCGCCTAGTTCATTGAGTTTGTCTAGGTATTCCCACACCATTTTGGAACTGATTACACAAGAGCTCAGTGCTTTAGTGGCTGCTTGACTATCCGACATTATGATAATCCTTTGTCTTCTGTATCCTTTATCAATATTGAACTGGGCGCACTTTCTTATGGCGTGGATTTCCGCTTGAAAGATACTTGGGGTTTTTCCCAAGCTTTCAGAGTGTTTGTTTTCTGGCCCGAACACTCGTATCCCAGTTCTTTCTATTGCCTTTGAGCCGTCTTTGTACCATTGAATGGCATTCTTTCCAAGTCTGGTAATGGTATTTGGATCCCATTATTTCTTTTGCTTAATTCCGTAACGGATTTCTTTGAAAAGTTATATTTTTTCATCATACCGTCTTGTGGCATGTCCCAGGTTGTCTGATTTCTAAGAAGTGAGGAGGTGGTTTTTTTAATGATTCCCTCATCTCTACTTAGTCTGTATCTTGTTCTTTCTGCAACGCTTTCCACCACCATATGTAGTGGGGCGTAGATTTAATTGGCCGAAAATATTTGGAATACATTACATATTATTAAATTTACATGCTTTTTTCCGTCATCACGAATTTGATTAATCTCATAGATAGGTATTATATTCATAAAAAAAAAACCCGGCCGACCAATGATTTTTAGCTAGAAAGGTCGCGCATACCTATTTGAATGGTGTAATAGGGGGTAAATTATTATTATATACCTAAGTCTCCGTAGCCCAATGGTTTAAAGGTCTGACTGATACTAAGAAATGTAGGCATACGATTCAAACACTGGTCGAGGTAATAATTTTTCTTTGTCGTATTGTGATATTTTTATCTAAATAATCTTCCCTATCTATCCGTGTCGTGTAACCTTTTAATTAAATTATTAATTATTCACTGGTGAATAATGTACGTGATTATACTTGCAGAAGCACTCGTAAAAGGTAAACATCATCAAATAGTCGCGGACAAAGTTATTTTTATCCTACACTATGAGAAAGTTCAATTTTACCAGCTTTAAAGAGGCGAGAAAAGTACCTTTTTCTCGGCTAGTCGAGGAAATAAATGTTACATTTCCACGCTAGCTGGCGCCCCAATTGACGGATTGATTCAAAATTGTTGATTTTATTGATATCCCACTTATAATAGTATGTAAGTGATTTCAATCACATCATTCAGAAGAAACAAAAACGAATCGCTCAAAATAAACACCATTAAACGTCAGTATAAAAATAAATTGTTAGTATTTGTCAATGTCTGTAAATTCCTTAGAATGTCTGAATGTAACACCGCTGATATTTCATTCATTGGTGAGTTAGCAGTATGATTTAAGTGAACTGAGTCAACTTTGTAACTGACTTTTATAACCTATATAACACGCAGTTCGGTCTGATGTCAATGTTTGACAGGGTTGTCTGGGAGTTATTTAAGATTGCTGGTGGAAATGTTTCAAAAAGCAATGTAATGGTAAACGATAGTGAGTGAATATTCGGATACAGACTTTCATCGCGATTTTAGTGAACATTAGTGGTAACAACTTCTCACTCCTTTTGGAATAAGGGTAAGTAGATATTCTAGTAAGCAATCATTCAAACAATAATTATTATGTATACGCACAATACAAACAAATATTTCCCAACCCCCAATATCTTAATCTAACGCGCTCGAGTATTTCATACTATCGATTTTTTTTACTAATCTGATCGTCTATCCTAGGTGCGCGTCACTACATATAGAGCTAATACTTTCCAAAGTTGTTCTATTAGGTCTAAAGGTATCTCTCATGTCTTGAACTGCCACGCTCGAGTATCCCCGAAAAATCCCCTATTCGCCTCCCTAAGTACAACGCCATCGTCTGAACCCGAATGGATAGATTTGGTGAGGTGGCTAATCGGTCTATTCCACATGTTATCTATGTATTCCACTGCGACCTTTTTAGTCTATTGCGGTCCTCTGAATATATACTAGATTCTCCAGCCCGACTCTTTTTAAGTAGCCAATCAGCCTCCGAGACTGAATCTTTCATGTAATTTCTTGCGGTGGCTTCTCATCGCACATTCGCCAGGCAGTAGCACCGGCATAGTATGTGCTCTTCGTTTTCCTCTTATGGTCTTATGGGTGACAGAATCTGCACATGGCTTTGAGTGACTGTTAAGTGACTGCCCTGTTAACATACCTACTACGGCTTTGACAGTTTTCCTTTCTTTTATTATTAGGTCTGCCGTAAAAGTTGGCGAATATAAACTAATGAATAGAATCGCCTGTCTCTGCCCTGGTGAGATTACCCACCATTTCATGGATTTTTGTTCTACCCACTTCCTTGTGGTCCCGGTCCAATTAAAGTCATTGTCTGGCCGTTTCATCCGCCAATTCGTTGCACTTATGACCCTGGTACCCATTTAACCATGACCTTGCAATTGACTCCCAGTTCTTTAAAGTCACCTATGAAATCTCTTACTATATAGTTTAGAAACCCCCTGTATATTCAGTCATTATTGGAATCTCCTATTCAATACGAGCTCAACACATGATTTTATGTAGTCTGGAAGGTCTAAAATACATAAAACATAAGTCTGGCAACGCCTATTTGTAAACTGAATTTTTCAAGTATCCGCAATAAAAATAATATTTAGGATTGGAATCAGGTGAATGTGGAGGCCATTAAATTATACCTCGTCTACCAATCCATCGTCCGGGAAATATCTTATCTAAATAACGCCGAACATTTACACCAAAATTAGCTGGTGCTCCAGATTGTTGAAATCATATATGATTAAAAATGGCTTAGTGTGGGTACAGGGCCGGATTTAGAGGTCAAGAGGCCTCGGGGCAACAAAGGAGCGGAGGCCCCCCCGCCCCAAATAATTTTCCAAATAAAGTAAACAATTTTTTTCCAGTCGAGTTTTTCAATAAATAATTTATTGTGAAACGTAGATTCCCTTAGTATTGAACAAACACATATAAATAGAAACGGAAACAAGAATTATCTGAAATTAAATTTTACTGTAGGCTGTAGAGGTAAAGGTAAAAGAGCAAAAAAAAATATCAAAGGAAAAGATGCTTACTAGTGTTTAATAGTTGGAATTTGAAAGATTTTTTCCGAGTCTCTATTGTGGGTGCCCCCCGTTTGTGGAGGCCCCGGCTGCCCTCCCCTAAATCCGGCCCTGTGTGGGTACAACTTCATTTCTAAGTAGAAGTTCATATTTATCTAACGTTAAATTTCCTTCGATAAAGAATTGCCGCAATTAACAAAATCACAGCATTCTATGTATTTAAGACCTTCTATTCTAAATAAAATCGTAAGAGTTACATGTGGTTGAACTCGTATTGAATAGGAGAGTCCAATAAAGACTGAATATACAGGGTGATGAATTTGAAAAACCAAAATGATAATTTTGTACAACTAGGACTAACAATTCACGAGATAATTGGCCGTTTCCAGACTTTTGGGCCACTGTATATCAAAATGACATCGATTTCATTTTAAAAAATTCAAAAAACTTCAGTCTGCTTCAACAGCCTATGAAAAATAGTGTAAAATTTGCCATATCGGTCTTATTTTTTTCGAATAACAATAATTTTAATAGTGAACTACTTTCCAATAACTTGTTGCGATTTGAGATCCATTACCAAGGAGATTATAGTCTCCATTGATCTCCATGCCCATTACAAACAGAATTGTTATATTTCTGTCAGTCGCAAACTAAGACCGCAGCCTAATAGATGAGTATTTTCAACTGGATGTTTGACTCGAAGAGTACTGCAGTGCTCACGGGACATTTGGGATGGGAAAATAAAACTGTAATTCATTGTACCCATTTTATTAAAAATTTAAAAAGTACTAATATCAAAATCGCTGACAATAAAATGCAATATCTACAAAATGGTCTAGTTGTTCATTTACCGATGTTGTAATTAGTAATGATAATAAATTATTCTACGACCAGCTGCCAATTAACTTGTTTACTAACAATCCAAATGCCTAAATTTTGACAATACATGGCATAATAACAACTGGTAGTAAATGTGATTTGGCTTAAGAGATTGTTTACTATATTATGGAGAACACAAGGAAAAACATAAAGACCATGAAGAGATACGGTATAATAATAATAGAATTAGGAGAGACACCAATAACACGGTATCTCTAGTCTAGTTTAGTAATGTTCAAGAGGATATCTGCTAAAAAGAAATACATATTTTTATTAGTGAAATTGTTTGCAGCTAGTTGGTCTAGCTAGATGACTCAATATTGGTGAGTTGGTACAAGAAGCAGGTAACGGAAAATAGAATAAAAATTTCGACAACGGAAATCATAATATATTATTCAAAACGGTTTAAAAAATAACATTTGCATCGTCAGGAGTACGAGATAACCATAATATTTCAAATCTTACAAAATCGTTTGGAAAATCACACCGAAGATAAATTCAGAATCTAGCATGTAGGTACTCTGGAACTTCATGATTGTACGAAGAAGACCCAGACCTTCACCTTCGGACAACAATCAGGACTGACCTGAGAGACATGCTATTAGAAAAGAGAGGATCTTCAGTCCAGGGCCCGATTGTTCAAGAGTTCCGGTGTCTCAAAATATTTGGGATATTTCGAGAATTAAAACAGAGACTGATTTGACCTACATGACTTTATAGATGACAACCCCATGACAGTGCTGAATATTTTGACATCTGGTGTCAAAATAATATAATTCTTTGAAGAAAGCATGGTACATAATCATTGAAAACTGACCAAAACGATAGGTGCTTGATTTTATAATATACAATGTGTCGCATTTAAGATGAAGACACTCCCATATTTTCGCTGTTTGAAGAATTACAGATTCGGATTTTTGTAGAGTCATAAAGGTTGGTGGGCCACATATCTTGAAATAATCAACTGAAGTCTGAACTTAATTAATATATATTTTTAACACCACTGATTTCTTTAAATTAGCTAAAGTTGTGAATTATCTTCTTAATATTTTGATGCTGAGGGCCTTTGTACTAGAAGAATGAGATATTTACTGTGTTTGAACTTTTTTTTTCTTGTTATATTAAGTATATTTTAATTAGTTTTTTCCTACTTTATTATTGTTGTTGTTTCGTTTTCGCACTGTGGTATGTGAAGACCGAACTTCTTGTAATAAGAATTGTAAATTCTTTTAATACAATAAAATGTATCTATCTATCTATCTAAATAGTCAACTGAAGTCTGAACTTTAAACTCAACCTACTACGATTTCACGCAAAATATCGAAAAGTGACCCCGTTTGTGAAATCGTAGTAGGCTGAGATCAAAGTTCAGGTTTCAGTTGATTAACTTAAAAGATGTGGCCCATCAACATGTATGACTCTGCAAAAATTCAAATCTGTAATATTTCAAATAGCAAAAATGTATATCAAGCCGGGATTCTGCATATATCCATCTAGCTACTTCTGTATCACATTCTCAATTATAACCAAATACATGATACTATCGAGATATTGTGTAGGATGTTTAATTTTTAGGCGATATGTTGCTTCAGTCCTCTTTGAAAATCTGATGAATTATAAAAAAAATCCTGTTGGAAAAAAATTTCAAGTCAATTAGGGGATCCGCTCATTCAAAACTTCGATTTCCCGTGTAAATAACACAGAAACATTTCTTTAAACGCTACAAAGTTATCAAATTGTATTTTTTAGAAACGACATTTTGTATTTAATATATAAAGGAAAATTTTAATCCATAATTACTATAAAATCATAATATCAATGAACTAAAATCGTCTTTAATGATACTGCTGAAGGAAGAGTTTAATTAACGGAATCATATAATTGGAGTTTAACTTATAATGAAGAACAGAAACAATACTTGTTGCAAGTTATAGTAATGCATAGGCACCAATTTGCGAATGCTAATAGGCAATAATTAATGTTACCACTAAATCAGAAAAAAATTTTAATTTCAGTCATATTCTGGAAGACCATTTGTTTGGGTGATAACCTTGAAGAACAGGGCGTGAATGAGAAACAAGATAAAAAATCTAGAACCCCTAGGTACAGGTGTACAACTGGATAAATGGGAAAATCCAAAACCCCAAGGTTAGCCTCATCAATCCCTTGAGGATTTTGTGAAATTTGTTATTTATTGATTTTATTCAATGATGGATCATAGATTCCACGTAGTAAGGGATGGAATTGTTAATTTGTAGACGAGTTTATTGCAAAAAAATGTTACACAGACGGAAAATGACATAATGAAGGTTTACAGAATACTTTTGGGTTTATAAAAACTGTTAATACATGATTTGCAGTGGACACTATTACTACCGTAATAAGCTGAAAGGTACTATCTGACAAAATTTGAGATTTTGGCCTGAGTGCATATTCAAGCATTTCTATTTTAAAGATCGCCAAATTGGTTGCGTAATTTTGTCTCAACTAAAAAATAATATCAAATACTAAGACATTCTGTGCGAACTAACACTAACACTACGATTTTCTTCGACTAAGTACTTGTAATACTCTCTGCAGTTCATCTTCATATTTTACAAACTGTAGAGTATAAAACCTGTGAAAATTTAAAATTTGGATTTTTATCGATTATTTTATTAAATAAAAGAAAAAAAAATTGAATTTTAATATGAATATTAAAAAATCTATGAAAGTTAAGGCGGAAAATTTATTGGCAGCATACACCCACTTTTTACAAACTGCTTACTTGCAATCAATCTGGAGACCTGCAAGCCCTCTGTAGACTTTTTTCACTTCCTCAAGATCCTCTGTAGACTCATTCAGTTTTTACAACCTTTCTAGAGACTTTTTGACAACCTGTAAACCCTCTGGATATGTGGTTTCTTCTTGCAAACCTTATAAGAAAACTTCTTGGCTACTAGCACCGAAACGAGAAAAAATGAAAAAAAAATATTCAATTTTTGATATTTCAAAAAATGTGGAGCCATCTCTTGATTATTTTTTATTGAGCTGTCCTTTAGAGGGGCGGATGTAATTTTGGCGCTAAAAGATTAATGCACTTTTTACAACATGTAAACTAGGCGCCAAGACCGAAGGGTCATTTTAATGCTGTGTATTTTGGGCGTTAATCGACTGAAGTACCCAGGCCCATACCCGGTTGTTCAAACTAAAAAACAAACAAGAAAACCCAGGCCCAAACCCGTTTGATCAAAGTGTAACTATGTATAAATATATCAGAAAATAAGAAATTGAAAACTAAAAAAAAACAAGAAAACCGAGGCCCAAACCCGGTTGATCAAAGTGTAACTATGTATAAAAATATCAGAAAATAAGAAATAGAAAACTATTGGGTTTTTCAAATATTGGTGGTTAAATTATTAAGATAAGAGTTATTTTATGACTCGACCTACCTGCACTTCTTAGCGGCGAAAATACATGTCTGATTATCTACCCTTCTTGGTCAGACAGGTAAATAAGGATGGTTAGCGCCTACATCCACCGCTTTGGAGTCTGCTCTTGAAAGATCAAATCGATATTTTTCCACACGAGACTAAGCAAAATAGTTGTTTTTTGTGCCACCCTAATACATATTGTAAAAAAAACATGGACGTCTCGATAATTATGATAAATTGTTGATTAAACATTATAGGTAATTGTATTTTTGAATGATGGAAAATCAAACAATTAGAGCAGAGTGGGGCGGTGTTGGAGTAAAAGTTCTTATACACTGAATCAAAATACATTTTCAAGTAGGCGAGTGCATATCCGCGTACCCGAGTACTATATACTACGCATTAAATATTTCCAGAGGCCGAGACCGAGTTCAAACTTAAGTTTAAATAAATGCATAGAAGCACTGTTGAAAAAAAGGTTTTCCACTCTAGATTCAAAGGGCCTTTTCAGTAGATGCTCAAATCTCAAAACAAATATTTTATTTGAAAGCTTACTGTGCAGCTTTGTTTTGAATATACATGTCACAAAGCTGAATAAATAGTTGAACAAATATTAGGGTAATGTGAACACGCGTTTGACCTTGGGGCAAGTGACGTCATAAGGTCTGGAGTTATGTTGACAATATTTGTCAGAATGGCTGACTAATTGCTGCTACGGACGATGCCAAAATATCAAAGGAAGAAGCAAATGTTCCTCGTTTTGGTCACCTTCTTTTGAGCTTTTGCTTTTTCGAACCATGATTTTCGCCTGTTTTCATCTCGAGGAAAGTAAATGAATATTTTGCTAGGGCCATTTATATTGTTATTTTAACAAAAACAAATAATCCAAAATGAAAGAGAATATCAATATCAATATCAGTTTCGAGATTACATGAGATGTCAAAAATCAAATCAAATCAAAAACCAGGGAAGCAAACTTTACAAATCCTATGGAAATAACGGTTTGTCGTTTTCAAGGTCGTAGGCTCTTTGACGTCACGAAGGATGGAGAAGTGACGTCACGTTAAAACCGCGCGCTGCTTTCCGTACTTTTGATAAAAATTTTTAGGGTAGAATTCAAACTCCAAAAAAAATAAAAAAATAAGGGGACATTTATTCATGAAATACTTTAATTTAAACCAATAAAAAAAATTACTGAAAAGGCCCATTAGAATCAGAAGATGCAGTTATCGCCGCAAATCTAAGCTTCGTTGGTAAGCCGTAATAACAACTGATTACATCAAACTATGGCTGTGAGACGTCTTACAACATCTAGTGACTTGGAGAAGCGAAGGTAGAAATGTACTAACGAATGCTTACGCTGGAACCTCGTAGTTGAACCTTTCGGAGACCCTTACGTAAACACCATAACCACTTGCTAGTGCGACTTTGAATGGTTCCCGCAGTGGAAGGGTTAAAAAAATTTCCTATTGTACAACATGTGTTTGCCATCATCGGCCGCGGTCTTATCATTGGAAGACACTCCTCGTCGCCATGCTCCGACATATGCCAATTTTGGAATCCTTAAAGTTTAAGAGAATAAAATAGATCCATCAAACATTTGGTGCTAATGGTCAGTCATGTACTCGGTGCTTCTCTGGTGCTACTGTAGTAGTTATCTCTGAGTAATTGTACTTCAGTACCTAGATTTGTGCATAGTACTTGTACTCAGTACTTACTTGAATACTTTTTCCATGTACTGTAGTAAAATATTCTGAATTTTGGTACAGTGTATTATTGAGACAATTCATTCGACTGGTTGAATTTTCTGCATGTATAAATTTCAAAGTATATAAAATATCCACATGTATATTGTTCGTCATCAGTGATGAAAATCATTAGGAAATTCCATGGTACATTTTGTTAGATCAAGGCTACTTTTGAAATTTCGAAGTGTCACACTGATATAATCAATCGAAGATGAACTACAGAAAATAATGCAAACCAATCGACAGGCAATTCAGTGGAAATGTGTATAATGTTATTGAAAAAGATATTTTCTTCCTAAAGCACTTTATGTACCGGGTGATTCAATGAGGGTATCATATCTCGGAAAACGTTTGTTTTAGAGTTTGAGGAAAAAGCTCTTATGAGAAAATCGGCCTTAAAATATGCTTTAAAATGTTTTGAATTTGACTTTTGAGATTGAATCACTTGGTACATTGTAAAGTTAGATACAGTTATGGCGTCTAATCGTAGAATTAGTTAACATGGTTTGTTACCCCCTTGCTGTTTTACACTTTCATTCTTATTATTCATAAACTTAAAATTAAAGAATACATAAATACTAAATTACGTAAAGAAGACTGACAAGGAATGGGGGGGTAATGGTAGGGAGAGAGTTGGTGGTCGAGGATGAAACAAAAATGAATAACAAATAATAGGTCTTATCAATAAAACTATTTTATAGAAAATAATCTGCCTGCGGCTTTTTCGAAGGTATTCCTCTTGTTTCCTGTGGGGCAGCTTCAAATATCGTGAAATCCCTTTGTAAATGTTCATTAAGTTCTAAAATAGCAGCTACATTTCCACACCTGAAAAATATTATCAATAAACGAATGAAAATTTACATAAAATACAAGTTTGTACACTTAATGAAAATGTACACTTAATGAAAATAAGATAAATTTGTCAGATAAAATGTCCTCGAACTGGTGAAATTAATAAGAAAGGGGACTATTCAAAAGAATATTTCAGCAGTGGTGGATGAATCTTCCCAAAAACCAAAATAGCGAACCAAAACAACTAATAAAAACTAATACTAGTATTAGAGCTCAGGAGACCACATACAGAACATTTCAATGAAAACTATCCACCCCACATAATTCTGAAGGCTTCACTTTTCATAGTCACACAACAACAAAATTGAACGTCTGGTGTGGCAATTTTTGGTGACCATATTTAATTGAGGGAAACTTAAATAGTGAATATCTTCTGTAAGTTCCTTGTGGCATTACTTATTATTTTTTCTCTTATTTTTTGGGAATCAAACCACAATAATGTTTTTCATTTTTTATTTCGACGTTTCGGTAGCGTTCCAGCTACCGTTGTCAAGATTAACTAGTAATAAAACAATCTTCAAAAAATTGGATATATCAGATATCTTGTGAATGCGACAAATTCTATTTAGGTGAAACATCTAGACCATTGAAATTCCGAATAAGTGAACATAAAAAATATATCAAAGATAGGGAGTTCTTTAAGTCAGGTATTTGTAAACATGCTTGGGAAGAGGGGCATAAAATTCAATGGGGTTTGACAAAAATAATATTGAAAGAGCCCAATAATAAAAGACGAAAGTCAAAGAAAGTGCTTTAATGAAACCAAAGGCAAATAAATGAGTAGCTAGTATTTCAGCCGAATGTAGTTAAATTTGGTTACCAATGTTAGAAAGAGAAATTTCCAATAATCAATTACCTGCGTTATCAAGATAGCATCATAAGTTTTTATCCAGGTTTTCTTATGATTTATCATTGGAATAGTTGTTAATCGATACACACTTTAATACACAAAATCACCAAACTGAGTAATACATATTTTGAAAACAAATATAATCATACACAAAAAAGTGACAACAAACGCGTTTTATTGACATTTTCAAAATAAGCGAAAAAAAAAAGAAAAAAAAAGCGCAATTCCAATAAAAACCGTTCCTGGAACGTGCACTTCACTGGATTCCATTTCTAGTAGACTATCATATCGTTAGAATGTCATAAAATAGAATATTTTATTTCACATTTTACCAGAGATGTGATCTACTATGAATGGACATTAATAAAATTTGATAACAAAGTTTTGTAGTCTTAAACTTCAAAATATTATTGATTGTCTAGTTGTTTATTTTTTTCGTTGTGTCAGATAGACCAAAAGAATTTTTTTTATTACTAGTTAATCTTGACATTGGTAGCTGGAACGCTACCGAAACGTCGAAATAAAAAATAAAAAACATTATTGTGGTTTGATTCCAAAAAAATAATAGAAAAAAATTTTAAATAGTGAATATTATCTGGAATTACTCAGAGAAGCTATTGATCCCGAAATAACATGAATACTGGAAATGATGATACCATGCCAAAAGCTTTAGTAGCGTTTCAACAATATGAGGAACCTCGACAATACGCTCTCGATGTAAATCGGGTTTTAAACGAATCATTTCCTACTCTGTGAATAGGTAGACGAGGCCCAATGTTGGAATGGCCACCTAGGTAACCTGGACATTTTATGGGGATGTAGGAAAACCAAAATGTATGCCACTCAGCCAGCATCTATAGATGCTAATTATTCAAGTCTGTCGACACATAACCCTAGAAATGTTACATAATATTCGAAGCTCATTTGAGGCTCGATTGTATCATTGTGTAAAAACCAATGGACTTCAATTTGAGCTCCTTACAATAGTATATTATACATCAAGGTGGTGACGACTATTATTATTAAGCGAGCACAAAAATCAATATAAGATGCGAGACTAATAAATGTCTTCACCATCGTGGTGTATACACAATATTTTCTACTACTAGCTAAATTAAGACAAAAATTAAAAACAATTGACATACACTAATTCAAATACTACTAAGAAAAGGATATTTAATGGGAAAACGGTGCATATGAACTTTATTATTGCTATTACATTTAAGCATATAGCAATAAAATACCATTTCCGTCGACCGTGTATTAACATATGCTATTAACGTTCTCATACTTAGACAAAATCATACATTAATGACCCCTATTATTGCACGATTTTTCTATAGGCAACCCAATGCACATCTAATACATTATATTTATATTGACAGTTACCTGTGGTGTAGGCAACCAAGCATACATTTGAATGTCATTATTTATTTTGACTGTACTAACCTATGAAACAAATAAATATTTTAATTTTTTAAATATTGAGAAAAACGAATAGAACTTATTATACAGACGACGGAAAAGCTTTGTAACTAACACGAGTATTAAAAGGACAATTAACAATCTCGAACATTAAATTATCTCGATTGTTAATGACCCTCATTAATACACTTGTTGGTTGAATAACTATTATTCCTATAGGTAGTTTATATTAAGTGCAACGAATTAACTAAAGTAATTATACGTCCACATCCAAAAAAATTTCAAAGCGTGGGTTATGTTTTACTTTGAACATATGCGCAATTGAAGAAAAAACAAATTACATTAGTAGTGGGTTCACAGCACAACACCTTGGGTACAAAGTGAGTGTTCATAAAACAATTAATATAATACTTCACACTCTAGATCTTAATACACCACAAAGAGCTTTACCCCATTTTCTGACGGACTCGTACACATAATATGACACTTGAATGCATTTATTTTAATATTATTGTATGTACACCAATTTGATAAACTATTTAAATCAGATTGTGAGAGAAATCAAAGCATCATCATTATTATCAATTACTTTAAAACATTCGAGGTCATCAGCAAATAACAAAACTCTGCTACCTTAAAAGGAATGCATTCTATCATTAATAAATAAGTTAAATAATAATGGTCACAGATGACACCCTTGGGGAACTTCAGAAGTTACTGGAAAAGTATAATAATAGAGATATCACAGAATAGTAATTATTCTAGCGCTTTATAAGTTTTTGAAAAATATTTTCAAGACATTTTTCAAAAACTTATGAAGCGTTTAAATAATTATTGGTAACGCGCTTTATTAAACACGACAAAATTACAGGAAACGGTAATAATACTTTATAATAATAGAACTGATTAACTCTGACCATTTGTAACCTATTAGTTAGATAGCTAAATAACCATTTTAATACTAGACCATCCACACCATACAAACAAAGTTTAATGTTGCATGAGTTCATATTGACCCTGTTGGAAAATTTGTAAAAATCATTGTACACAGTATATTTAAAATCTGCAAACCCCTCTCCAAAGCATTAGACAAAAAATCTATATTTGTAAGTAGACTCAATACTGCAGACTTTTTACAGGTGAAACAAAATTGTTAGGATGTCATAATGCTCAAGCAGTCTTAGGTAAGATAATCTGTAATACTCAAAATGATCAAAGATTCCTGTACACAAAATTTCATAAAACTCAATAATCTCCTTTAAATTGATGGAGCTCATCAAATGATACACAATATAGACTCCGTTTCACATAAGAAGAACCCACTAGAAGTCTAGCAGTTGCAGTCGTATGCGTGAAGAACTGCACATAACAATATCTGAACATCAATATGGGTCTAAGGCTTTGACCGATATTGATGTTCAGATATTGTTATGTGCAGCTTATTCACACATACTACTGCAACTTCTAGACTTCTAGTGGGTTCTTCTTAGGTGAAATGGAGTGGGAATTTCAGTACTGTTTTAAAACGTAATGTGCTTAAATCATTGAATACACTTACCTATAACAATAATTTGGAGCTGACCACACAGTTAATACAGTCTCATTAAAATGCCATTTGTAGCCCTCCATAACTAATTGATGGGCACGGCATATCATGTCAATATCATTGGCAGCATTGAATTGTGCTACAACATCAGATCCGAACAAATATCCTGCACCTCTTGGTGACACACCCCATCCCTGAGTATCTAAAAATAAAAAAAGGATATGTATGGGATACCTACATTGGAAAATCTTAGATATTTTAATGTCTTTAAAATTTGTTGCAGAATATATTATTTTGGCAATTAGATTTACCTTCTGGATCGCTCCAAAGTAAATCACACATTGGTCCGTCGTGCGGAACTTCTTGTTTCCTGTCAATTACTCTAATTTGATCCAAGGTTTGTATAGAAGGCGAAAGACCACCATGGACACAGAATATTTTACCATCAATGATAGCCGATAGTGATAAATAATCAAAAATTTCTGTACAATATCTCCATACTGTAATAGAGCCATATTTTCTGAGACATTCATCATAAAACCCATATACTTGTGTTATTTGACGTGATTCATGGTTACCTCTGATAAGTGTTATACGATCAGGGTACCTAACCTAAAAAAAAAATTGAAGTATCTAGTCTTTGTCATTCTTGAAACACATAATAAATGTATTAAGCTCAACTGAAGTGTTAAATTTTCAATTCATTTGAATAGAATAGATGTATTTGATCTTGGCAGTAAAAAAGGTTTAAGCGTAAATCAAATCTAACTTGGGGTTGTACTGAAGGAACTGGCAAACAGCTTCAGAATATTTCTGTTGTAAAAGACATAAGGAAGCTGATAGTATCACTAGTCTCAAGCCTGGACTTTGTTGTAGGTTAACAGAGTAATGTTGAGTAAGAATAATATATATTATGGGACATTACCCAAATGTTACCTTATTGGAAGAACATTTCAGGATTGAAACTTTCACTGCCTCTTTGAATGGTCACATCTGTTGCTATACATCCAAAAACTCTCCCGTCAAACACAAGCTATAGATACTACATGTGATTTTATTTCCCTCTATATAATTTACCTTCAAAATTCAAATTTCTATAAAATACCTCCTACTTATATCATGACGGTAACCCAAGCACCCAAGCAAGCACCACTCCTGATATAATCTTATGCTCTAAAAATATTAAAAATATCAAATGTACACACAAGACTCTGTCGATGGCATTTGCATGCAATAGTATCAATAAAGTTTCTCTCTCTCTCTCCTTTATCAAAAAGTTCCTCTTAAGGTAGCTAATGTTTCTAGTGCTGTTTTATATCAGTTTTTCAAGCATATCTAAAAAAAACGCTACTAGTAGTAAATAAACAAAGTAGTTATACAATGTACCAGCTGCTATGTAGAGGTTTTTTGAGATACACTCTGAAGAGAGGTAAATTAAGTTGGACATATAATATCTGTAGTTTGTGTTTGACAGAAGTTTCTGGACAGCCTGTACATTATTATAATTTGACTTACGATAAGAAATGGATTGACCATGAGGACATTTTATTCTTGCAATTAATTATAAAAAACAAATAGTACTTATATTAAAATATTGACAAAGATATCACAACATAGTAATTACAGTTTTTTAAAAGAAAATTGTACTAATATAGGAAGTTTTAATGTTTTATTGAATAATGTTCAACTAATTCAATATTTTAGTTTCAATGTTACTTACCTTAAGAGCTAATAGTAACAAAAATGTTTCCACACTATAAAATCCTCTATCTACAAAATCTCCCATAAACAGATAATTTGTTTCAGGAACATCACCACCTACTTTAAACAATTCCTTTAAATCATAAAATTGTCCATGTATGTCCCCACAAACCTAAAAGTATAAGTAACATAATGCGTCAACTAAATATGATCGTTTCCAATTTGTATGAAGAATCTTCAGATAAAATTTATAGTTTTTGTAATATTATTACAAATCTGTGAAAATAACAATAGTTTTTCATGTTAGTACTTACATAAAGTAGAGGTTTATTGAGCAAGGCTTTAAAGTAATGAGATTAATAAAGCTCAGTTTATGTATGCATATTATACAAGATTTTATTTATGATTGCTCTAGGGTGACTTTGAAAAATAATTTAATTTTTTGTTAATTTTCCAAAGACCATGTACTTGATGTTGTAAAAGTTCATGATGATTCCTAAGAGTTACCAAATATTGCAAGAGTACAATAAAGTACCACTCTAGCTATGTTGAACTGTCTAATAATAATAATCACTTTATAAAACAATTGATAATGAATAACTTTTTGTTACCAAACTCATTCATTAATACCATTGATTGCATGCTAGTTAGGTATATAGAAACCATAGACGTAGATATAGAAATTGACAATAAATTGATTGTATTACATTGGAGCATTCTTAGACTTAGAATATGAAACATGGTGCAATGAAAGAAATGTACATAGCTTGTTTGGATTAATGAAAAGAATGTTTAGGATGTTAGTACATGGAACTTCAAGAGCCAAGATTGTAGAAGGAACTCACAAAGAATATTGCATAAAGTGATGTACATAATTGTAAGCAAAAAATATAAACAAAATGGAAAAC
The DNA here is from genome assembly GCA_910591695.1 of Galerucella pusilla. NCBI lineage: Eukaryota > Metazoa > Arthropoda > Insecta > Coleoptera > Chrysomelidae > Galerucella > Galerucella pusilla. Next base: position 21,451 of record CAJUYI010000690.1, on the reverse strand, counting down.
AAAAGTTCAAGGTAGTATGAATGGGATTCTGAGATTTATACTTTTGTAAACCTAAGTGAAGATTACCTATGTATATGTTGAATAAGCAAATACCTAAACTTTGAAAATTAAGCAGCACAAAACTAGTAATAAACATAAAGCAATAAGATTTTATTAATTATAAAGCATATGAATCCATTGCTTTAACACAAATAACTTTTGTGTGCTGTTAACAGGCTTAGGACAACAAATAAATACAATTTTTAAAATTGAACTTGCCGTAACAGGGGAATCGACCCTTTGAACATTACTCTCTTCAACTAATATTTCTCTAGCTTTAGCACATAGGGCTTTGACCTCACTCTCTTTGATAATTTCACACCTTTTAAGTTGTTCTATTTGTCTGTCCAGATCACTAGCATCACCCATCTGAAACATAATATAAATTTCGTTTAAATGCAGCAGACATTTAATAAAATTTAAAATAAAGCATATAAATGCAGGTTATGTTGACATATATTTTAAGGCAGACATTTTGTTCATGCAACAATAACGCAGATCGAAAACTGACAACAACTGACACTTTTAATAATAAATAATAATCAGGATACATGAAACTTTCAAAAAATCTTACATTTTGTTGTAATGTTTGGATAATCGTACTTCTATTTTCTACTGACGTGAACTGGTGCAGCACCTACGTCATCCAGCAAGTTTCCTTTTCACTTACACAAGACGCCGAGAACGTAGGTCGTAGCAGAAATAATGAATTTATTACTCTTAATTACTACAAAAATTGATGGAATCGACAAAATTTAACACTTGTAGGTAATATAAAAAGGCACAATGTAGTGGTTAGTAATGGATGAAAGTTGTTTTGGGAAAAATGAATCCTCCTAACAATATAACAATATGCGCAAGCGTAAGAGAGATACCAGGGAAAGTCGATAATTTAATAATGAACGAATGACAGAGTTTATTTTGTATTATACATAGACAATAATTTATTATACATTGGTTGCAAAGGAAACATTAAATTAAATACATCTCAACTCTAAAAAAAGTACACTTCATTAAACTAGTTTAAAAAATAAAAGTATCTTTCATTAGGACGACTTTGAAACGAATTTATATAAGATTTTTTAAGCTTTCATTTTAATACCTATATTGGTTCTAGACCTACCCACCCATAGTTGGAATATTGTCACCACATTTTCTCTTATTTCAATCTACAATGATATAATCCGACAAAAAACTTCAAACAAACTAAAAATCCGATAGGTTGATAAACGTTTTCTTGTTATTAACGGCATTTTTAGTTTTTATTAAAAAATATTTTATCTAAACAATCTGTCCCTGTGCTCAGTTTTTTCTAAATCCTACTTATATCTAAGTTTAAAATTTTTTCTAACAGAATCCGCATGTTCGACTATCCACTTTGCCCATCTTACAGAGATATGTGTATCTGAGTGAGCTTGAGTGAGCTGTGTCCAGTGCGATTAGTTTGATATTAGGATTCGGAAGTTTCAAGAGCAATTTAGCGTGAGCTGAAGGTTGTAATGACCTTTTTGTCAGTTACCTGGAATATTTTTACAGTAGGTACCTAGTAAAAGCATACCCCCTTATTCTATACTTTCTATGAAGTGATGTTGGGGGTTCAAAGAGGGGATTTATCCATTTTCTACCTGCATGTGGTTTTGCTCAAGTGGAGAAATACCTTGAGAGGAAGATGTTTGGTATTCCCCCTTAGAAGCGACATTCGACGCTTTTAAGTTTATACTGCACAGGAGTAGAAAGAGTTTGCAACGACTTGTAAGAAAGCCACTATAAGAATTATCTAGCTGTTACTAAGTAAATAATTCACTTTAGACTAGTCGAATTAGCTTACTTTGAAACGAAAAAAAAAAAACGTTGCTAACAGGATGCTAACAGGTTGCTAACAGGATGGGAACAGTTGAAAATGGTAAATAGGCGTATAATAAACGTAAAAAAAATAAATGCGTGAGCAGGGGTGTTTCCAGATATATTTTGGGGATGAAAAGGGGTGGAATTTTGGATTATTGCGATTTCCGGTGATTGTTGACGTCGGAGAGAAAAGTGTTCAACAGAAAAGTTGTAGATCATAGAAAAGTCTACAACTTTTGTGGAAATGATTTTATCATATAACTACAAAATCTCTGAGAAAAATGCGAAAAACCGCTTTTATCGTTTTTTATTTTCCATTTACACAATAATAATTTTATTTCGATAGCCCTTGGTGAATATAATACAATTGAATAGTGCAATTGGTTTTTGAGAGTTATTTAAAAATTCAAACGAATTATTGACATTCAGTAAAAAAAGATGGTTGCAGAATCCATTTTTTGATTTTTACAATTTTTGAGCATGTTTATAAATGGGGACTGTATATTTTTATTATTTCACAAGAAAGTATAACTCAAGACGAAAAAATGGCGATATGAATGAAAGTCTCTACGACAATTTTCCAAAGGAGAATTTTAATTTGAAAAATATTTTTTCTATCTGGAGAATTTTGTGGATTTTTCGGACATAAAAAGGTATAGGTACATTCACCAAGTTTTGTCAAAATAAAATTATTATTGTGTAAATGAAAAATACAAAACGATAAAAGCGGTTTTTCGCATTTTTCTCGGAGATTTTGTGGTTATATGATCATAATCATAATCATTTACACAAAAGCTGTAGACCTTTTTATGATCTATAACTTTCGCCGGAAATCGCAATAATCCAAAATTCCACCCCTTTTCACCCCCCAAATATATCTGGAAACACCCCTGCTCACGCATTTATTTTTTTACGTTTATTATAGGTACGCCTATTTACCATTTCCAACTGTTCTCATTCTGTTGACAATTTTCTCTTTGTAAAAGTGTTATTTGCCTGGACTACTTTGCCTTTGATCTGTTCCGGTTGAGGTTACCGAGAGATATTGTGGCCTGGTTCAGTTCTGAAAGCCGTTTCCAGCAGTATACTCACCCTCAGGGCCCATCCCGCATAACAGATCATGTTTTACGAAGAGTGACCTCTATAATAGCTCATCAGTTATATATTATATTGACATTTTTGTAGAAGGTCTGTCTGACAACCATATTGTTTTTGTTTGTAATCAATACTACATGATACTACTCATCTCGTGGTGTTCTGCAGTCAAACGCATCATCCTTATTTTATTTCGACGTTCAGAATATGTTCTCCAATTTTTTACAATAACATATAATCAAACGAAAAAAAAAAACGAATTAGACCTTTATTTAATTATCTCAATGTCGCCATACCCTAAAATTACTAGGTGCTTTCGATTATTCACTTTTGGCTGCTGGTAGCAGCTCGTAGTGCCCCTTGAGCACATACCGAAAAGTATGAGCTTCAAGCCCAAGCCACGGACATTAAATATTTGACGTTTGACGTTTATTTGAAGGTTAAGATTGTGCCGATTACGATTTTAAATCTTACTAAAAATATCTAAATATGCAAAATTATATTATCAAAAACATTATAAATGAAAACTGTTCTTCTAAGTACACATGAAATTCATTGGCATTGGTACATGACAAGTGGTTTTAAGGATCCTTAAAAATCGTGTTCGTTTTGCTTAAAAGTCGTGACGACTGAGGCGTCACACACAAGTGCTTGAAGCCCAAATAAACGAAAGCAACATTTATTTCCCTATATTTTGACAGACTATTGCCATTAGACACTTTTAGCTGGTCATAAGTTTTTAAACGTATCCGTATCCGTATTGGAGTTACGTTGACGTAAAGAAATTGTCAAGAAAGCCTTTTTAGCAGAAAACGTATCGCTTCGTTCTGTTTCTAATTGTATAACCTCAAAGTTTTTTTATTTTACCTTTTTATGTTTTTTATATTTTAAATAATCCATTGCTGCTAGACGAGGAAGATGATTTAATATAGCACAAATAGCACGGGATACGTTTAAGTATACGGAGTAGGGTACGTAACAATACGTTCAACGCATCGTATCGGCAGAGACGTAACGGGTCTACACATGCGCAGTTTGTTACGTATACGGATAGGATACAGACGCTGCACAATTACTAGCAAAGCAATTGTTGTGGGAAGCAAAACAATCAAACATTACTGTAGCATTAGGATGGATTCCCAGTCACTCAGGTATTTTAGGCAACAATAAAGTTGATGAAATCGCCAAAGAAAGTCTAAAATCACACCAGATAAGCTTTAACGAAGTGGATTACAGAGACCTGTTCATTTCTATCAAAGAAAATATAATGGAACTATGGGAAGAAGAATGGAAAGAAATCTGTAGAAAAAAAGGGAAACATTTATACAAATTGAAAGGTAAAATCACAAGAAAATCCTGGTTTGATCAAGTAAATCTGGACAGATCTAGAATAACATTGATGTGCAGACTAAGATTAGGTCATTGTGGATCCCTGGATCACTTGCATAGAATTGGAGTCAGAGAATCCCCCAAATGTGATTGTGGTGAAATAGGAAATGTTAAACATTTTTTTTTGAGTGCAATAACATTAGTAGTGCTTTAAAAAACGCTTTTTACTTCAATATGCTTAAATGTTTATCAAAAAACAGTAGTTCCGCTTTAAGTTTAGAATGCATGCTTAGTGACCCAACAGCTAGTAGTGTTTCTCTGATTTATGCATATCTTAAACAGATTAATTGTAAACTTTGAAAATTACAGTAAACTAAATCCAGTGGGAGTGATGACAACAAGTCAGACGCGGCAAGCACGCAACTCTAGTCTGGAAAAACGTTAGGAAAAAACAACAAAACCTGGGTGGATAACCTGTCGGTTAAGCCCAATACCTCAAGAAAGAAGAAGAAGGATACGTGAGAAATTTAAGACAAGCTAAAAGTTTCTAATAACGAATGTTTCTGAACTTACGTTCGATCGCTACACGGATTCGCATTCGACTGTAAAGTCGCAGGCGCTAGTTTATATGAACGGAAAACGGAATGAGTCTATAGCATGGAAATCGTACAGGTATCTCTACGATCTATATACCATTCTGCCATATTGTGCTGGGGCCTCCGATCAGTTGGAGTTGAAATTGATTTTGATCAGTTGGTTGTCAGATAGACTTTGTAGAACAATGTTAATGTAATATTAGTCCAGTAACTGATCACCTGAAAATAACGAAAGCTCCTCAAAAGTCACTGAAGACTTCACTTTGGGCTCAATTTGTAGGTCACGGCAGGTGATTTTAAACAAGAAAAAACTTAACATGATTGAGTTCACGGAAGGGGGGAGAAATGGCTCCCTAAACCCTCGAAAACTGGTTTCTCGCTAATATCTGGCTAAATACAGTGCCGGATTAAGCAAGCGCGGGGCCCGTAGCAAATTCTTTCAATTTAAGTATGAAGTGAAAGAAAAACAATTCAATACTCAATACTTTTATTTGCTATCTATAGGTTACAATTTTGTGGTTAATTAATAGTGTAGTAAATTACTAGGCTCTGACAAGTACAAAAAGCCTGAGATGGGATTTCCTTGCAATTTAGAATAATTTTGACAGAAAACTAACATCTAATATTCGAAGACTGATGATACTACACGAATTATTTTTCTCGATATATATTTCAAAGTTTATATTAATAGAAAGTACCTATATTATACACACAGATTCAAAAGTTTTGCATCACCCTAAATCTCCGAAAAAAAAATGTGTTCATTATGAATGGATCAGAGATTAATCAAATAATTAGTTTCAATAAAAAAAACGTGTAGATATATTTGTCAAAAATTTTTATTATCCAATAATAAACTTGTTTTAAACATAAAAAGTATTCTTAGAAATTAAATGAAATAAATACAAATTGATTCTTTTTAAAGAAAAGGTTAAGTGAGATTCTGCATGAGAACTTTTAATAAAGAGTATTTCCACCTCTAGAATTTATGCAAGCCTGAAGTCGCCTGCCCATGCTGTTTACCAAAGTATTGATATTCTGTTGAGGAATATTTCGCCATTCTTCTTGGGCCGCATGAACAAGCTCTTGTACACTCCTGGGTGGATTTCTGCGTGCTGCCACTGCCCTGGCAAGCATGTCCCAAGCATGTTCTATGGGATTCATGTCAGGAGATAGATCAGGCCAGTTCAAACGATTGATCCCTTCAGTTTCGAGATACTCATTTACAGCTCTGGTCCGATGAGGTCGGGCGTTATCGTCCATAAAAACGAAGGAATTGCCAACAGCTGCGCGCAATAGTCTCACGTGAGGATATAGAATCTCTCTGAGATACCTATCACCAGTCATCGTTCCCTCCACATGAATTAATTCTGTGCGATCATTTAACATAATACCAGAGCTCAAAACATAGCACTTCCTCCTCTGAAGGGCGGCACGGGGCGAGCATGGGCAAGCTGAGCAGCTCTCGTTGGATCCCGCCACACACGTATTCGATGGCTATCTTGTACCAAACAAATCCTTGTCTCGTCGGAAAAAAGCACCGAATTCCAAAATTCTTCAGGCAAGGCCGCGTGTTCTTGAGCCCACTGTAGTCGGCGAAGTCTGTGTGCTCAGGTTGTAGTCTGGGTACCCTTATTGGTCAGCGACACCTTAAACCTGTCGCAAGTATTCGTCTTCGTAATGTAGGGATCGATACTTAAGCTCCCAACGCATGTCTCATATATCTTTGGAGTGCTGGTATTGCCATGGTCGGGTTTCTTCGGATAGTTAAGTGGATAAAGCGGTTCTGCCGCTGATTAATAACACGCCTTCTACCGCTTCTAGGTCTATCACGAAGAGAATTGGTCTGGAGATACCGGTTCCATACACGAGACACATCACTTTGCCAAACGCCAACTCTGTTTGCCACGAACCTTTGAGAATGACCTTCTTCAACTAAAGCCATCACCGAGAAAAAGATTTATTTGTGACAATCAAAATCTTATTAAGTCAAACAAATATGATTTTCCATATGGCCTAAGTAATATTTAATTTGTCGTTAAGAAAGGATTTGTTTCAAGTTCGGGAAGTGATATTACCTATGAATAAAACCATATTCATTGTCATTAATAAAATGAATCATCTATCGAAAATTATATTTATTCTTGTGAAAATGTATCATGTTTGTCTCGAACATTATTTATTAAGGAACAATGACAAAATAGTTATATTAACCTTTGAAAGCATTTTAATTAAATAAAGTAGTTTTCCAATATAACACATACTTATTTTTGCAAGCTAACTATATTGTTTTATTATAAAAAAATTACTTTATGGCAGAATGACATTTCTTTATCATAAAAAAATGTATTGTCTCGGTAAAAGATATTTTTTCACCATAAAAAAATATATTGTTTGGGTTAACGATACGTTTTTTATTTGTGAAAAATGTATCGTCCCAGCAAATTATATTTATTTGCTGGAAACGAATCTTTCTTAAGAAAACTATCAATTTTTACTAAAATTAAACATATTCATCATAACCGAACCATAATTTTGATGAACAATACCTATATTGCGTCGATGGTTAGTCTTCACACGGATTAAAATGACAGTATTTTTATGACAAACATGTTTAAATCTAACAAAAATCAATTGTCTTCTCTATTTATGCATGAAACTGTTTAGTAGGAATACAGGATAGGAATAAAAGACTTGTTGCTGTTGCTGAATATTTTGATCTATTAAAATGAAAGCTATACATTTTTAAAATAGGAAAGCATACATTTTTAAAATTAAACATACCTACATGATCTAAAACATAACCCTTTGTCTAACCGTAAGTGTGTTCATTAATGCTTTTCCCATGCATAGTAGTTTTTTGGAGTACCTAGATCTGACAGGTTTATTTGAGAAATGTGTATGTTTGAAGTACATCTCGCTTGCTCGCTACTTCTAGCTACTTGAATATAACCTAACATTTATTTCCTTACCTTCAAAGAGATTTCACAATTTCTGGAATCGCCATGCATGTGTTTAACAATTCATTCATTTCTATATTATTAGACTTATTTTAGTCCAGAGCACTTTAACCACAAACTTCACAATAATCAGTAAAATTGCACAAACTCATCTAATTTCACATAATATATCCTTTATCTATGAATTTCACTGACTCACTCCCAACGACCGGTACGATTCTGAATAATAGGGCAGGGTGGGGTGACAGTTCCTTATATTAATTGCCACATAATTTGTGGGCTAATGTGATTTCTTACGGGTGAAGAAATATGAGATTTTGGAGTAAAGAAGTTTCTTTTGTAACAATAAATGTACAAATATACTGAAATACTTATTTTTTCGGTATGAAGTAGATGTTATTTGAGGCTAATAATCTATAGGCTTATTTAAAAAATGTAAATCTCTGTCAAAACTTTCAAATGATTTACTATGGAAATTTAATTTGTTGTTCTAAAGTGATGGAATATTATTCAAGATGTTAGGTTTTTTTCTGGGTAAGGAAAACAATTTTTACCCAAATAGCATCGTTATATTTTATGACAAAATATTATATAGTGCTTCGTAAACTTTTATGGTTTCTGAAAAACAATTGTATAAAGGTGTGCATGGTGAAGAACAAATTTCTTCACATTAAAGAAATTACACTCGAATAAATCATTTTTTTATATCAAAACTTCTCAATCTTTTAACGTTAATATGGCTTCTTAATATTGAATAAGCAATGTTAGTATTAAACAAAGGGGGGTCAAACAAATCAGTTTATTTGTCTATAAATAACTCTTCTCTCGGTGCACTATTCTTGCACAGTCAATCTCACTTATGACTTGACGATTCATGTTTGCACTTAAAATCGTAAAAATCAAATGCCTTGAATGTTAAAATGATCGCACTAAAAATGTTATCTTACAAAAAAAACTGTAAACATCTGTATATTGCAAAAAATATGGAACATATTGAAATGGTAGACATTGATAAATAAGCCAACAAAAAATTGTTAGCGCAAAAAAATTCCTTAGAATCCGAAGAAGGTGATGCAAAACTTTTGAATCTATGTGTATTTTCAGGAATAGCTAATGTTATATAATAATCAATAGTGTACTGTATATGATGTTTATACTTATTTTATATTCATTTATCTGTTTCTTTATTATTTTCTAAGCTTTTACAAAGTAACTTTTCTAGATTTCATGTGGCAAATTTATAAATAATAATATACGTGTCAATTTCTCTGAGCAAATCATATTCTATATTCATCAAAGCGAGATAATTCAGACGTTCTTGTCATATAGTGTTCCTTAACTACCTAATATTTTCTACTTCTATACTATAAGTTGTTAATTAAATGCCAATTTTCAGTTTCATAATGATACTCATTATAACACTGGTTTTCATTATAAAACTGAAAAATTGACCAATAGAAATCTAGAATTTCAAATACCTAAGTAGGCAGACTCAATAGTTTCTGTAGAATGTTTGACAGTTTCTAAGAGATTCGAGTGTTTTATGACAGTTTAAATCTCTTGCGTTAGTTTTTTAATGAAATGTCGAGCACTAGACCAAAAATACTTAATGACCAAGGTAAATACATATTTAAACTTATTAATTTTTGTTTACAATAATTTATTACTAATTCTATATTGACATCAATTTGCTAAGTTTGTTATGTATGCCGATGATTTGAAAATATATCACTCAATTTCATGTGCTTACGACAGAGTTCGATTGCAAGAAGACTTAGACAATTTATCCGACTACTGTCTGAGAAATAATTTGTTTTTAAATGTCTCAAAGTGTAATTATAAACAATTTTCTCGTTGTAATTCAGACTTGAACTACAATACATATGAAATTTCTAATAGCGTATTACACGCTGTAGATACTGTTAGGGATCTTGGTATTCTTTTAGTTAGACTCTAAATTACTTTTCGATCGGCATATTTGTAATATAACTAGAAAAGCTAATCAGCAGTTGGGCTTCATATACAGAACTTCAAAATCCTCTTACCGTTAGAACATTATATATGGCATACGTGAATAGTATATTAACGTTTGGTTCTACTATTTGGAACCCGCGCTATTCGGTCTATATTTCAAAATTAGAAACAGACCAGAACAAGTTTATTTCATATTGTAAAAGAAAATTTTATGCCGATGTGGATAGGCAACGTATTCGTTCTAATTTAAAGATAATTTCACTAGAGCATGGTAGGCAAATTGCGGATGTACTGTTTATTCATAAAATCCTCAATAACCATATAGATTGCCTTGAACTTACAAACTTCATAACACTTCGTATTCCCAGCCACTCAACTAGAAACAATTATACCTTTATCACTCATCAGGCACTCACCAATTATTTTCTAGATTCTCCTGCTCACAGAATAACAAATACCTATAATAAATTGTCCAGTATTGTCGAAATGGATATTTTTTACCACAGTGCAGATTTGATTATAAAACTACTGAAAGACTATTTTTTTGCAAACTTAATTTTGTTTTATTACCTACTCTTGTTCTCTCTTTTTCCTCTTTTTTTGCATACTTGTATATTTACTTTTATTTAATGTAGTTATATGATAATATTTATATTTTCTCTTTTATCTTATTTGTAAAATTATGTGTAACTATTAGTGGATACTTTTATGGGTTTGTCCTGTTTGTATCCCAAATAAATAAATAAATAAATAAAATAAACAGTAACATACCTATATACGCTTTATGCTATTAGTTCAACAATGTACTCCCGTGGCACAATGAGAAAAGGCGCCGCATAAGGTTGTTTTCGAGTCCTGGTTAGTACATTTTTATATATTTTTTTCAAATCAAATTTCTTCATAGAAAAAATAGTGTACGCAACTTTCATGTAATGGTTATTAAAACACTCGCATTAACTATACGAAACTCGCCTTTGTCTCGGTTAATGCTTGTGTATTAATAATCATCATTACGTGATCGTTGCATAATATACTATTCGAAAATTAACGTTCGTCACTGCAGTTAGTGATCAAAAGAGATAAATAAATGCGCAAAGAAATTTCTAAATTGGTGAAACATGATTCTAATGAATGGGCTCGTTTACTAAAATTTTTAAATCTTTTTTAACTGTCGTAAAAAAAGTACTACGGATAAAAATATGATTCTGAAAATTTCATGTCAATAGAATATGTCGTTCTCCTAATACAACCAATTAAACAAGCACACCGTAGCGGGGCGAAGACTATTACTGTGACGTCACCGCATATGAATGCTAATGTGCACTAACATTACGCTTCCTTCTGACTGTAACGTGCCTCGTGTAGAATTTATTTATTTTGAATTACTTACAAAATTTTGTGTGAATAAAGTAAAATGTGTGAACCTAATTTTAAAAAAGCAGACTCATTAAATCTTCCAGAAGTGGACTTGCTAATGATTATGGAGTTTTTTAATCAAAAACACAAGTTTATTAAATTATAATTTTACACTATGTGACACATCGTTTTTGGCTGTCTTCCGGCCAGAATGATTGAAAATGTCAATATTTCCATTAATACATGCTCTCTCAAAATGATATACAGGGTGATTCCAGATGTTTTATTTTATTCCTGGTCTGGTGTGGACAAAGTTATGGAGTCAGTAAAAAATTCCATTTTTTTTAACCGCAGACTGCCCAATTAAAGGAGCTTCTCCAAATGCTATTTATGATGAATGTATAGTGGAAATTAAATCACCAATGTTGAAAAGAACAAGAAAAACTTATTTTGATGAAGCAGGTTATGTAAGTTCCAAATGTTTATATCAGATTCAAATGCACATGCACCTCACTGGTAAAAAAAGCGATATTTGTTAGAGCTGATCCGGACTTTGAATCAAATCAAATAATTTTTTTCAAGCATAATATATGCCAGTTTTGCTGATGATCTACTGAAAAAGATTACGTGTTTTTGGAAAAAAGCAGTATTATATAAAATTCAATTTGTGAAGAACTGATCCATTATTTTATTAAATAATTTTGAACATTAATAACCCCACAAGCTATAAGAACAATATCATCTATGTATTTAAAAAAATTTAGATAAATACAAGCGTGTGGTTTTCAATAACCCTCTCAATATGGATTCACAACGTATTTTATATGGTAAGTAACTTATAACGATTCTGATTGAAGAAAATGAAATCCTAAAAATACACAAACAAAGTATGTTGACTTATCAATCAGTGAATGCTTTAAGTCTTTTTATGCTTTTCTGCCATTGCTTCCGTTTTTTTGCATCCTTATTAGAAGAAATAAATGTTTTGTTAGATGTTTTAATCGTAGTAGATACTTTTGCATTCTGGAACCGCACAATATTTATAGCTTTTTTTACTCTGGCTCTGGTGTCGAATAATTTAAATTATTTCTAAACGTTCCTATTTCACAAACACAACTCTGTTTATAGTTTGCTAAAACGTATAATAATAAGCATATAAGCCAACAAAATACTGAAGTAGTCATCTAACCGAGAACCGATCGGCGCGGTATCCGCTCTCTGGAGAGATTTCATATGCGATGACGTCACACTTGAAATTCGGAGAGGAGCGCTGTTTGATGTTTATATTTTTTTTCAGGCGACTTAGGAGTCTCGCTGACGTCTAATTTTTTGCACAGAGCCTCAAAATGATATTCTCTTCCATATGGTGAAATACAAAAAAATATGTAAATGAGCCCATTGTCGCTCAGGCAGAGATGAGTGTGTTTAAATATGCGGGGCCCCTAGCAATTGCTACTCTTGCTACGTGGTTAATCCGGCACTGGCTAAATATGCGAATTAGAGAATTTTTCCTTTGATAAAAAATTAAGATCGTCTTATTATCTACACAAATGGTCCCCACCATTTTCTTCGAAAATTCGATAGTTAACGAAATAATGAGACCTAAAAGTCTCCCTATTTCTGCTGCTGCTTTGCCTGTATGAATTCTGCTGTCTATGCATTAACTTGTAAGCGAACGGACGAATTGTTCCATTACTCGGCAAAGAATTGACATTTCCCGATGATTCAAAGTTTATCGCAATGGGAAGACCCGTATTCCATGTGACTTGCTGCTCGTTCGTACTTGACAAAAATATTTAAAAAAGCGGTATAAAGTTTTTTTCCACAAGATTTTGGGACTATTTCATTAATTTGTTCATTTTTTTCTCAAAAATATCCTTTTATCCTACTTTTTTTTTTATAATGGAACCTTAGGAGGTCTTGAATGATCTCAGAAATTTTTTTCAATATCTTTCTTGCGTTTTGATGAAAAATTAATTTGTTTATTTATTTATTTAAAAAAAAGTTTTTACCGGAGTGATCAATTTCCCTGATTCCTGAAAAATGATTGGATTTTATTAAAAATCAAAAAGTATCTTCTGTAAGTGCCTTGTGGCATTACTTATTATTTTTTCTCTTATTTTTTGGGAATCAAACCACAATAATGTTTTTTTATTTTTTATTCCCGTTTCCGTTTCGGTAGCGTTCCAGCTAGAGTTTGTTCAGCCATCCTTTGCCGTAACGTCATAGATTGTCCAGCTTGCTCTCTCATTCATGAAATGGATGAGACGGAATTATGACGTCATTAACGTATTTCTTATCCAAGGTCGACATACATTTTATCTGTTACTTTTGACAGTTCAGTTGTCATATTTTGAAAACAATTCTTAACATATGTCATTGATTATAATTTTGAGGTTGAGTGTAAAATAACATTCAAGTAATATAAGACATACGTAAAACAGCAGAATACGTCACCCATTATGACGTAACGGCAAAGGATGGCTGAACAAACTCTACCGTTGTCAAGATTAACTAGTAATAAAATAATTTTTGGTCCCTATCTGACACAACGAAAAAAATATGACAACTAGACAATCAATAATATTTTGAAGTTTAAGACTACAAAACTTTGTTGTCAAATTTTATTAAGGTCCATTCATTGTAGATCACATCTCTGGTAAAATGTGAAATAATAGTTACTTATGTACCAAGGCACTAAAGTGATTCTGTATCGGACGAGTCTGAAATTATGAGACGACCGAAGCGAGGCGAATAACAGGCGTGTCCGATGAAGACACTTTACTGACGTGGTGCATACAAAATTTTATCGCCAACTACTCAGAATTCAGAATATAAAAAACTGAGGTATATTTCATTGCATTTTATTATGACAAAGTAAACAGCACATATAGAACAAATCTACTTATTATTTGTTATATTTAAATTGAAGTTACACTCTGAAGCATTATGAAAGTTAATTCCTGAAGTCAAAGGAGTTCCAACAATAATTTGTTATAAACAAATCGCAAGAAAACTATTATCGAGCCGTAATAGGGAGAAGCGTGACACTGACAGATGATATGATTTTCGAGTAATGTCAAAATATTTTATTTTATGACATTCTAACGATATGATAGTCTACTAGAAATGGAATCCAGTGAAGTGCACGTTCCACGAACGGTTTTTAATGGGATAGCGCTTTTTTTTCGCTTATTTTGGAAATGTTAATAAAACGCGTTTGTTGTTACTTTTTTGTGTATGATTATTTTTGTTCTCAAAATATGTATAACTCAGTTTGGTGATTTTGTGTATTGAAGTGTGTATCGATTAACGACTATTCCAATGATAAATGATAAGAAAACCTGGATAAAAACTTATGATGCTATCCTGATAACGCAGGTAATTGATTATTGGAAATTTCTTTTTCTAACATTGATAACCAAATTTGACTATATTCGACTGAAATACTAGCTACACATTTATCTGCATTTAGTTGTATTGAAGCACTTTCCTTGATTTTTCGTCTTTTATTATTGGGCTCTTTCAATATTATTTTTGTCGAATCCCATTGAATTTTATGCCCCTCTTCCCAAGCATGTTTACAAATACCTGACTTAAAGAACTCCCTATATTTGATATATTTTTTATGTTCACTTATTCGGACTTTCAATGGTCTAGATGTTTCACCTAAATAGAATTTGTCGCATTCACAAGATATCTGATATATGCAATTTTTTGAAGATTGTTCTTTATTTTTTGATTTTGTTTTTGTTAGTATAGATCTCAACGTATTGTTAGATTTGAAGCTAGTTCGAATATTGAATTGATTACCAATTTTCTCAATTCTTTCTGATAAACCCTTAACATACGGTATTGTCAAGTTTTTAAAAATTACATGTATGTTAGCTGAATTATTAATATTATTGTTATTATTAAATATTATGGGGTATTAACTGAGTTCTACATATTTTGAAAACAAAAATAATCATACACAAAAAAGTAGCAACCAACGCGTTTTATTAACATTTCCAAAATAAGCGAAAAAAGCGCTATCCCAATAAAAACCGTTCCTGGAACGTGCGCTTCACTGGATTCCATTTCTAGTAGACTATCATATCGTTAGAATGTCATAAATAAAATATTTTTTCTACTTCTGTTTTATAATATACTTATTCAAAGACCTAAATCTGTATCATAATGATATTCATTATGATACAAATTTTCATTATAATACAGATTCTTAAGCCAATAGAAATGCGACATTCGCACAATATTTAATATAGCCATGGATACCTGGTTGACATTTCTGAAATTAATTATATTTAGTCTGTTCCCTGCAATAAAAGTGTAGCACTGAGCTATACGATTTTATTTATTTTAATTAAGTTTCAATGCTTCTTGCAGTATACAAATGCAATATACATAGATAGTCCCAAATTTAGCAATTTTACACGCATTTTTTCACAGATAGACCTGAATTTTTCAAAATTATATAGCTCAGTGCTACACTTTCATTGCAGGCGAACAGACCTATTAAGTGATACTTCATTTGACAGTTGTCAAATAATTGTTGTTTTTTATAATAAATGATAATTATTAATTGAATAATTCTTATTAATCGGAGTAAAAAAAATATTGTATGCAACTTTCATGTAATGGCCATTAATACACTCGCATATTATGTACGAAACTCGCCTGCGGCTCGTGTCTTAATGGCTATCATTACATTATCGTTGCATAATAGTATATTAAAGTATAAGTGGATATTAAGGTCTTTAAAACACGCGCGATTTTTGGAGCACCACGGCGAAGCCGGAGTGCTCGAAATAGAGCAAGTGTTTTAAAGACCAGTTATCCACGAATACTTTACGATATTTTTTTTATTGGTGCACTTTGAAATTATAAATACTGGTCTATAACTACTACAACAACAAGAAATGGAAATCATAGATGGAAACGTCAACTAAATGTCAAATGGTTGAATTCGTGACGTATATGATGTACACCTTGCTTTGTCATGGAAATGAGAAAAACATAAACTAATTTGTAATTTGATGGAAGTTCAACCTTAATGAGTTCTGTGAATGTCAATAGTATTAATTTAAATACCATTTCCTAAGAGCTGAAAAATGGAAATATTAATATTTCAAACAATACCAACGGCACTTTCCATTTTAATTTATAAATTTGACATTGTTAAATATCGTTCGAATAAAAGTTTTGACGTTACAAACTACTCTTGTCAGATCAATAATAAAAAAATTGACATTTAGACATGATTTAGACCATAGATTTAGACTTCGTTTCTCGAGTTGTTGATGTTGCCACGGTAACTTTAAAACACGCGCGTGCTAAAAAGTTCGATTTAAACACGCTGAGGCGTGCTTTAAATAGGTAAAATGGTTCACCAATAAAAAAAATACTATTATTTCACATTTTACCAGAGGTGTGATCTACTATAAATGGACCTTAATAAAATTTGACAACAAAGTTTTGTAGTCTTAAACTTTATTGATTGTCTAGTTGTCATATTTTTTTCGTTGTGTCAGATAGGGTCCAAAAATTATTTTATTACTAGTTAATCTTGACAACGGTAGTTGGAACGCTACCGGAACATCGAAATAAAAAACATTATTGTGGTTTGATTCCCAAAAAATAAGAGAAAAAATTAAAAAGTACATTCGAAGACTATAGTCTGTACAGAAAGTACGATGAGTAATAAACCCTAATTAAGTATGCAAAACCTTTACAGGGAGCACCATGAAATTTTTGATAAATCTCTTACTTTAAATTACATTTCTTCCGTAGGTAAATCTAAAAACCAGGTAGATCGACCCCGTATTTGTTTCAGTTGTAGCAAAATTTAGGGTTTCTTCATTGTTAAAGGATTAGCAGATAAGCAATAACGCAATGCAGTGGTGTGTATTTTGGGAAAAAAATACGTTTTAAATTATAATATAATAAAAAATGAAAAGAAATAATTATTGGAATACATTTATTACTTACATTTTATTCTATATCCGACTCGGAAGAGGAAGAATCGTTGTTGACATTAATAATAATAGGGTCGATTAAATCATCACAAATATTGTCAATTTTCAACATATTTGCCTCTACTTTGATAACATGCTCGAAACAGTTTGTCCAATTTTCCTTACTAACATGACTTAAGTACAGCACTCTCAAACAATTTCACAACATCGTTTATTTTAAAAGTAGTATTTTTTTCCAACTTCCCCCTTTACCTGAGCCCATATTAATTCTATAGGATTAAGTTCACAATGATAAGGGGGAAGTCGAAGAACTGATTACCACGAGAAGAAGCCATTTCTTCTACAATGTAGGTTTTGTATTTATTCTTGTTCATTTTTGCAATTCTGTAAAGTTCTTTCCTTAGTGGATCTTTTGGAAACTTAATATTTTTCGAAATAAGCCACTCCAAAAGCTCTGCTTTACGCCAACGACTTGTGGGCAATGCTTCTCGTAACCGTGAATGGTAACTTGCGTTGTCCATAACAATAACAGCCCCTTTTGGAATCAGATCCAACATTTGAACAAACCATTCCTCGAAGACATCCCCATTCATATCTTCGTGATAGTCCCCCGTGCGTTTTGAAATAAAAGTTAATAATCCACCATCAACAAAACCTTCAGAACTTCCAACATGGACAATGATAAGTCTTTTTCCTTTTCCAGATGGTGGCTGCAAACCTAACGACAAACCTTCCACGAATGCCTGCCTTCCGCTTTTAATGTTTTCATCTTGCCAAGATTTGGAAACTGTATATCCAGCATTTATACACACATATATACAAAAATATATAAAATAATTATTGTTACAGATTGGTTTGTTTTCTATTATGAATAAACTATGTTGCCTTTCTTTATCAAACTTACTAAAATTTATGTACCTCTATCACTTTTTTTTATTAAAATTAGTACATCCCGTTACCTCTGACCTAAATCGTATATTCTTTAGCATAGCTTCAACTCATTCGTTCAATACAAAATGTACCTTACGGTATACCCTCTTAAAATATATTTTGGTACGTCTATGAAATCTACTTAAATGAATGATTTATTACTCCTCGTACTTTCTGTACAGACTATAGACACTCTAAGCTTTAAAATGATGTGTATTGCAAAGCAATATACAGTGCTTTTCAGATAAAAGTATCCACCTTTAATAACTTTTGTAATACTGGTATTTAGAAAAAATCCAAAAACATGTCAATTTATGTTGGAAGGGGCAAGCATTATGGCTTATTTAAACTTACTGGAAAAGCCACCCCCTCACCCCTAGCAGCATCCCCTTTATTTTTTTAAATTACTTTTCATATTTTTTATGTAAAATTTGGATACTCCTCTTTGAGCTGATTTCAAAAATGTATAATACTTGTAGGTTAAAGTGGTTAGTTTATGAGATAAACAATTTTTCTTTTAAGAGCACAAATTTTACCTATTATTTACTTTCACCTTATTTGCCTGTACTAAAATGGGTTGTACAACAGTTCAAACTCTTTAATCTTTTTAACTGTGCTATTTATTCTACTTAAAAAATCCAAACAACAAAAAACTTTACTTTTCATTAAAGTTTGACATTGTCAACTAGAATTTGTAGTCACTATTGATAGTGTAATTTGATACATTATTTATTTTGTTTCTCTGAAATGGTTCACTCTTTGCAAGAAAGAATTGAAATTGTAGGTTTATACTACCAAAATAATAATTGTGCAAGAGCTGCTGCTAGAATATTTAACGAATTACATGACGGAAGACATGCAACTCATAAGTATGTAATTCAACTGATGGAGAAATTTACCACAACAGGGTCTGTTTGCAATAAAGTGCATAACGGTTTTGTTGTAGGACGGTCCACAATAACCAACTTGTTTTGTAAGACACAAATGATTTCTGAGGCTTTAGATAGAAGAAAACAGATAGACGTCGTCTACACTGACTTTTCTAAAGCTTTTGATAGGATTAATCACAAACTTTTAATTCGCAAATTAGACAGTATTGGTCTTCACCTCTCATTAATAAATCTAATTAAGTCGTACCTTTCCAACCGCCCCCAGTTTGTTCAATGCCTTGGTCATAAGTCTGTAGTATTCATTCAAACATCTGGTGTTCCTCAGGGCTCTGTCTTGGGACCACTCCTCTTTATACTTTTTATTAATGATATTATCGATGAAATTGAAGCAACGGGTCTAATATTTGCGGACGATTTCAAATCTATTTCTGTCATTGACAGTTTACAAGATTGTATTATACTTCAAAATAATATAAACCTATTAGACAAATGGTGCAAAGAAAACGAACTACCCTTAAATGCCAGTAAATGCAATATCATGTCTTTCCATAGAACAGACAACTCAATAAGATTTGATTATCAACTGCATAATACCGTGTTAGCTCGCCCCAATTTAATAAGGGATCTTGGTGTTTACTTTGACTCCAAACTGACTTTTGTCGCAGATTTTGAAAAACTCTCTGCAGCCTCATACAAAATGCTTGGTTTTGTAATTAGAAACATGAAACTGTTTAAAAGTTTTTCTACTATGTTCTTGTTATTTTCGACATTTGTAAGATCCAAACTTGAATATGGAAATGTAATTTGGAGTCCTATATATAATAATCACATAACGTTACTGGAACGTATTCAAAGACGATTTTTCAAATCAGCTTGCTTCATGATAGATGGTGTTTATCCAGCAAGAGGTATCGATCAGGAATACTTTTATGACCGCTTTCACGCACAAAGCCTAATTAAAAGACGAGTAATGCATTCTGTAATATTTTTGTTTAAAATTATTAATTATAAGGTTGACTGCATTTATATTAATAATTTATTATATCTTCGTGTTCCTAGAGTCAACTCTCGTCAAAACCAGTTATTTTATCAGAACAATTACAGGACAAACGTATATAAGTCGTCTCCTTTATATAAGATGATTTATAACTATTCAATTATCGAAACAAAAATAGATATTTTAAACTGTCAATTGTCCACAATTAAACGTGCATTTTTAACTGCTTAAATCTAATTCTCATAGTGGGGTTATAACATTATAACATTGTTAGTTTGTAATTTTGTATATCCATTTCAAAGCTGAAATAGGCATTCTGAACACACACTTTTTTTTTTCAGTGTGTGTTCATTATGTCCTATGCATGCATGTTAATATGGTTTGTTCAAACAATTTTTTTCTCTATCATAGATTTTGTTATGTAGAACATACTTGTGTTTGTCACCTTATCCTGGAATTGGGCGTGTCCCGTGGGATATTGTATTAAGAATAAATAAATAAATAAATAAATAAATAAGCGAGAGGGACTCGTAAATAACGAAGCAATCCAAGTGGCAATTTTAGGGCAAGTCAGCTTAGAGGCTCAACAACCCCAATCGTTGTCAACAATAAGTAGAGCGATCGGTGTTTCATCTTCTACAGTTTCCCGAGCTCTACATAAATTCAAGTACCACCCATACAAAGTTAAGTTGGTGCATGAGTTGAATGAAGATGATTTTGATCGTCGTCTAGAGTTTTGCGAATCAATGACGCAAATTATCAATAACAATCCACAATTGTTAAACAATATTTGCTTTTCTGATGAATGCTCATTTTCATTAAATGGCTTAGTAAGTAGGCATAATTGTAGATATTGGGCTGAAAGTGATCCACATATTATGCGTGAATTCCATACACAACATCCCCAAAAGTTAAACGTTTGGTGTGGTATCCTAGGTGACCACATTGTCGGACCTTTCTTCATCAACGGAAATTTAAATGGTGAATCATATCTTGAGTTACTCAGGGAAGGGGTTGACCCACGTATTACAACAATAATAGAAAATGATGATAATCTTTCCGAAGATTTACTGGTATTTCAACAAGACGGAGCTCCCCCACACTATGCTATGCCTGTCCGACAATTTTTAAACGAAACATTCCCCGCTCGTTGGATAGGTAGAAGGGGGCAGATGATGGAGTGGCCACCTAGGTCACCGGATTTAACACCCCTAGACTTCTTTTTATGGGGGTATTTAAAAACAAAAGTTTATGCTACCCAA
The DNA here is from genome assembly GCA_910591695.1 of Galerucella pusilla. Classification (NCBI taxonomy): domain Eukaryota; kingdom Metazoa; phylum Arthropoda; class Insecta; order Coleoptera; family Chrysomelidae; genus Galerucella; species Galerucella pusilla. Next base: position 203 of record CAJUYI010000690.1, on the reverse strand, counting down.
CCAGAATCTCTGGATGATTTACGAGAGAGGATAGAAAATGAACGTCGACAATTAAATCCAGCCGTATTAAGCAATGTCAGAGAGGCATTTCAAAATAGATTATACCATTGTATGGAAGTGAATGGTACTCATTTCGAACACTTATTGTAACTTCATAATAAATAGCACAGTTAAAAAGATTAAAGAGTTTGAACTGTTGTACA
>CAJUYI010000689.1:87723-104234 GCA_910591695.1 Galerucella pusilla | reverse complement strand
TATTTTGGTACGTCTATGAAATCTACTTAAATGAATGATGTGTATAGAAAATTAGATGCTGCCTCGGTACTAAAATGTGTATAGAAAGCTAGGTACTAAAAAGTGTATAGAAAGCTATAATCTAGAAGTGTATAGAAAGTAAGATGCTGCCTCGGTACTAAAATGTGTTTAAAAAGCTAGGTACTGAAGAGTGTTTTGAAAGCTAGGTATTTATTTTTAAACCAACTGTTATGAAGATCCTGGCAAAAATATTTTTTTATTTTCTGAATCCAATTAAATATATGAGGAAGAGAAAAATATTTACGGATGAGTTGGTTGAATTTTTAAATTTAAAATACGCCGTATGAACACGAAGTGTACTCGAATATTTCAATATGTCCCTTTGAAGTAAAAAGGGCAGCGGATTGTTAGAATTGATGTGTCCCTATTCCCGGTAAGCGCAAGTTATGTAGCGTAAAAAAAATCGAAAAAATCGGGGGTTATATGCTGAGTCAGTCGAACGGGGCAGAATATCGGTAAAAACTAAGAGTGACTGGTATATTTTATTCTTTGGCGGACTAGATTGATGAAACTTTTTTTAAGTCCTACAAGAAATGGTAAAAATAAACCTCCCTTTAAATCGAACTGACAAACGTTGACATCGGATAATAAATGAACCCTTTTTTGGACACCCTCAGCTCGAATATATCCAACGGGAAATTGTGTCTACGATTTTTCGTTATAACTTGAATTAAAAATTCGTAATAAAAACGTTTTATATTATTAATGTTGTTTATATTATATTTTGTATCTATCAAGTCCATAAACATCAATTTATAATAAAAAACGCCGTCTACATAAACTTCGTTAAAATAAAACGTCTGGATAGGTTCCGATAGCCGGCAGCTTGCGGGAAGAGCGACGAAGGGTGGAAGGGAAAGCGATGTCCGCAAGGGAGGTGGTCTATGTGGGTGAAACTTTGCTTACTTTACAATCTTCTTATGTATTATTGATCAATGTCCATCCCTAGCGGTCAGATGCGCGCGCAATGTCCAGTGGAGGCAGCCATCAGCCGGATTTTAACGAACAAGGGTTTAAAGAGACAAGAAAGGACCACGCAGGTATCCTGCTTCTCAAATCAATCCTACTTTGCATTAATGAAAGTTCCTTTTAGTCCTTTTCTTTACGGTCGCCGCAGTCCTGCTTGTTAACGTTAACGCTCCTGAGAAAGATCCTTTTCTCTTTCCCCTTCCATCCCTTAAATCCCCAAGATATATACTTGTCGGGTTATCCTGACTAGGCAGGTGTTTGGATGTCTCAAATATTAGCCAGTGTAGTATAAAAATATACTTACAGTGTTTTTAGGAATATCTACATTGGAATTGATGATGTTTTCACGAAGAAATACAATTTATTTACTCATGGGGTGAAATTAACTGAGAGATTTGAGAAAGTATTTAGATGGAGGTTTCTTTTTCCATAACAGAATCTACATTCTACTTCCTCCACTATTTTAATCTCTTTCAGGTGTCCATTCAGACGACAACCTGTTAAAACCCTTTGTGTAGTTTTACTCTGTGTTAGGTATTCATAAGATCTTAAACCCCAGATGTATATTTGATTGTCTAGGTCCTACTAGATCTTTCCAATGGTTAGATTTTCTATTTTGGTTGGCTTTGTCTATTTTTTCCAATATTATATTGGAGCTGATAAAGCTTTCGCAGTGTTTGGCTCTTATCCTAGCTCCTTCTTTTGCTTTTGAGCCGTTTGCGTACCATTAAATGACATTCTCTATAAGTCTGATAATGGTATATGAATCCCATTCCTTCTTTCTGCTGAATTTCATATAAAATTTGTTTGAAAAGTTTAATTATATCATCTTGTGGCATATGAATAAAAAAGTTCCACTTATGTGCATATTTGTGGATTTATCAAAAGCCTTCGATACTGTTAGTCATAAACGTTTTTTAGAGAAACTGCAATGTTACGGTATAAGAGGTCCAGCTTACTTTATATTAAAAGACTATTTATCACAGCGAAAACAAATAGTAAGTATAGATGGAGTTTCAAGTCGTTCCAGGACAGTAACCTGTGGTGTTCCACAGGGAACAGTACTGGGACCTGTATTATTCACGATTTATACAAGTTTATTGCATTCCCAAGCATCAGGAAAAATAGTCAGTTTTGCAGATGATATGGCCATAATATATGAGGGTGAAAGCTGGAAAGACCTCAAAGTATTAGCAGAACAAGATCTAAGACAAATATCTATGTAACTGGTTTAAATATAACAAATTGACTCTAAACAGCCAAAAAACAAATTACTTACCGTTCACATCCTACTCCAATCACCTTCCTGATCTGGGACCATTAACAATTGATGACCAAACACAAATTTTTGAAAAAGATCGAATCAAATACTTAGGAATCGTAATAGATAGACATTTAAGGTGGGACTTACAAGTTAACAACGTCAAGAATAAATTAAGAGGTCTGCTGACTAAATTCAGATACCTAGTTGATTTTTTAACATTGAAAAACCCTAAAATTTTGTATTTCTCGTTGGTGCAATGTGAGTTGCAGTATGGTATCCTAAGTTGGGGAAGTGTAACAGAAAGTAATTTGCAGGGTCTTAATGTCTTACAGAAGTGGATACTGAGAGTCATATATAAAAAAAATATAGGGTTCTCTAGCGACAAACTTTTTTCACAAAAAAAAATATTTGATGTTAGACAAATTTTCTGCGAAAAGATATTCACAAATATAAATAAAAATAAAAGTGCGACCAGTCCAACATTGTCACAACACGAGAGCAAAAGAAAACTCAATCAATATACCTATATGTGAGAAAACAATCGGTCAACGCTCAGTGGAATTTCTGCCAGCAAAAATTTTTAATATTTTACTAGTGATGAGCGAGACTGGTCTTGGTCTTGCAGAAAATGCAAGACCAAGACCAAGACTAGCTTCAGGCTGCAAGACCAATACCAAGACCGAGCAGTGCAAGACTTATGCAAGACCAAGACTTAGAATTGCAAGACTTATGCAAGACCAAAACTAAGCCTGCAAGAGTCTTGCGGTCTTGCCCCCTCCCCAACATATACTGACCACAACTGCTTGTTTTAACGAAGTATTTTTTTCATATACAGGGTGTTCCCGCTCAACTGGTCAAAATTTATAGGGTATATTAATAAAACCTACATATACATTTAGGTACTTTTGGTGGAATATTTTTATAATTTGTTCTGTTTTTCTTATTCTTTAGCTGTATGCAGTTTTTTTCAACTGTCATGAAAACTTAGTATTTAGTTGTTGTTAAATATATCCATCTAAAATATTGACCTATGCTCTATTATTAATGTATCCTACCATATCCTTTAACTTAAAAAAAAACACCTATTTTTTTTTAATTACCAACACTAAAAATAATTTTGGTTTATTTCAAATCCCAGCTAATAGAATAATTTTTTATAGAGAGACTTAAAATTCAGTGACTTTAATATACATAAATTTTTTCAAACTTATAAATAAGATTATAAATTGTTATATTTTTACGTCTTTACATCATTGATACATTATAAAACTATATTCTAAAAAAATTGACAAAATGAATAAAAAAAATTTTATACTTGATTTATCGCTACAATTAAATATAAAAAACAAAATTTTTATAATGAGAAAGACTGTCCCTTTCTTTACTTTTAATGATTTTAGAAACTATTTTTTCTTATTCATTTTTTTGTAAAAATGGACTCCAGAAAAAATCTTCGAAAAAAGTGCAAGACTTGCAAGAGTCTTGGTGCAAGACCAAGACCAAGACCAAGACTGGACCCTGCAAGACCAAGACCAAGACCGCTTATTTGACTGCAAGACCAAGACCAAGACCTTGTATGCAAGGTCTTGCATTTGCTCATCACTAATTTTACCTCTCAACTTGAGAAACATAAATAATCCTGGAACATTTAAACGATCTATGAAGGAATCGATGTACAATACTGACAGAAAAAGATTCAATGATCTAGTCAACCTAAAATTTTGTATTTGATGTTATGAATCTAATTAATACTGCCAATATTTCCCGATTATGTCAATTTGCCCTAATGTGACCACTTCACTGATTTCTTTATTATTATTACCTTTCCCAATAATCATATATAGTTTTAATTATAAGTAGGTATGTGTTTGTTTATCGTTTCAGTAAAATAGTTATATTTGGAGTTTTATATTCTATGATATTTTATAAATGTATTTTTAATTATGTGATAATATCACGTACAAGCGTCTTTGGCGCTTCAGTGATTTTATATTTATTTATGTATTCTTAACAATTTCTTTTTAAATTATTTATTATATTGTATATTCTATTCCTTGAATAAACATTATTATTATTATTATTATCCCAGTTTTTTATTTGTTAATAAAATAGGGAAAAATTGGAAATACTGTTTTCTACGATTATATTTATATCATCAATCAAAGCTTTTTCGGGAGTTTCCAAGCGTTTCCACATATGTAAATAAGGGAAATCTAGACCAACAACATCCTTTTTTTAAATACGAACGCGAAAATCGAGTTCATATATCAAAATCTTTCATATACAAATAATCTCGATGATATGTCATTGTAAAAGTCGTAATATTTCAATGTCCGTTAGGACATTTCCAGTAATATTTCACTGGTCTACCTCTAAGAAAAACTAACTCACCTCCACTCTTCCATCACCATCACATATATATATGTTTATTTACATGCACGGTACACACTTCTTTTCTCTGAGAAAAATAAACCCTCTCAGCTTTCCGAGAGGTGAAACGAATGCTCTTACGATACATCAACATCAACCTGATATTGATGGTCGAAATAGCAACTGTCAAAAATCTCGTACATGTACATATGTACAAATTTGTTGTTGCTCGTTCACTTAAAAATGCGTTTCATAGTCCATTTGAGGCGCTTGGCTAAGGGTATTTTAGAAACGCAAAAAGTTTCAATAATAACATGTTTTTCGTAAAAATATATATAATATATTACCTCTTTTAAGTGTAGAGAGTGCATATAGTTCATTATAATACACTTCTTGATGTGCGTCATCGATTGGTAATGTCCTTCTATCACATTACGTTGGAAGAAATGGAAAAAATGCATTAATCCTAATCAAAATATCACATTAATGAACCGTTTGAATGTATTAAAAACGTTAAACATAATCTTTGACTTAAAAAATTTGATTACTTGATGTTTAGATACGGTTTAGATTACGCGCGAGCCCGACCTATCAATCTGGAGAAATTAGAGTATTCAAAAAAGGATGCAAACGTTCCTTTGGTATTGGCAATGTGTCTTACCACATACTCAAAACCCGGATATATGTCACAAACAATGACGCACACTAAGAAAGCTATTGAATGTACTATATCATTAATTTTATTCATTTATTAACATTCTCCATCATGTTCATTTTCTATTTCTATTTTATTCTTTTAACGTCAACTTCTACTTTTAAAAAATACAGTAACATTTTTCATTTTTGTAAATTATACACCAAGTTATAAGTTTAAATAAGGCTCGATTGAGGACGATTAAAGTAGTTTACATTATCGCTAGACATGGGGGAACTAAATTGCCCTGTATCACACAATATCTCACCTAATTATCCAACCCCAAAATAATGATTACTTTTATTAGCCACGGCTACAGTCTCGAAATCCCTTCAGAAATTAAATCCAAAATGGCCGATGTATCAAACAAAAACAAACGAGATGAATGGGGTGTATAGTTCTGAATTAAAAAAAAAGTAGAGCTTTCAGAAAAACTCATCAGGTAGAGGGGTTGGCGGCGTCTGCACCCTCGGACAATAATTAGTCAAAGGGGGTGGTCGCCATCAGAGCTTATTCAAAAAGCGCGACATCGGCCATGATGATGCAAGGAAACGAAATGTTTTATTTTTAAAATACACTGAAAAACTGAATACTTTCAATATTTTATTGTAAAAGTAAATAGAATATATTTATTATGAATAATATTATGAAATACATTGGATATAAAACTATCTTCTTCTTTTATATAAACAACAACTAGAAAATTAACTCCAAGAGCTCATCCATATCTCAAATGTGGTTTTTCGAAATACAAACCAAATGGTTCAATAAAAACTCAAAGTCCAAACCACAATAAATTTTATTATAGTCCACCAAAGGACACTTAAGATGCTAATAGTTTCGGTACATTATATTACCATCATCAGGCTAAAATAGAAAGAAAGGTACATTTAATATATAAAGATCTTATGAAATTATCTTCAAACTTTAAAACTTCAACTTTGAGTTTTCATTGAACCATTTTGAACTGAAAAATTGGTTTTATATCCATTATTTTCATGTACAGTAAGAATTAATGAATGAAAATCTAAATTTTTACGGAAAAAATAGCTCTGATTTTCCATTTCAAATAAAAGACTGGGTGGTTACAGAATTTTTTTTGTACAGGAAAATGAAAATTGAAGAATTGGTATGAGAAACAGAGCGGCAATATAATATATCACGGCGGTTGTTCGTGTTTGGCAAGTGAAGAAAAGGACGACGGGCCGAAAGGACGAGCAACTATTCACCGACAAGACGCAGGACCTTTCTTTACATTGACTTCAAGAAAATTCAGCCATATATTATCCGAGACGAACTGGCCATTAGTATATTTGGATTGTTTGCTAGCCGTTTGGCATTTCTTTAAAATTCCTTTCTCATCCCATCATTTATTCGGGAATTTATGTTCCTGACTTGAATAAAATGGGTGAATTTGGAAAACGATTGAAATGCAAGACACAAAACTTGTACCACCAAAACAAGAAAATATATTTGTGGGTAGATATCGCTGAATAATTTTAATTATTTCAACGCAACAACTACTTCCCGGGCTAAAGGCCCCGGCGGCTATTGAATTACACTTCCAAGTCAAACGGGGTGGGTATATTTACAAAATATTTAACACCAACCATTCTGGTTGGCACAACATAACTTGTAGGCCGGTTTCGGCGTATTTGCGCCTAATCAGTACAAGGTATATGTTCTCCGTCCGAGAGCTCTAAGAGCTTAATCCCGGACTAAGGGACACCAAAATACGACAATATTTTAGGAAACTGTAAGAATACTTTATATTTTTGGGCTCTAATTGAATTTGAATTGATAAGTTAGATTGGAACATTTGTAAAAATATCAACTAAATAAAGATAGTTAAAGTTTAAATTTGATAGATCCTCCAAAAATTAAAAATGTTGGTTCTTTTTTTATGAATCTGTTTGTCCTGCTAGGGTCTCAATAATTTTTAATAAATGATTTGATAGTTTGTTGCATGAGGAGTTGATAGTGCTACAAATTGGTATATTGGTATATGTATTTTTGGTAATGTATTTTTGGTAAACCATAAAAATGTGGTGGTTTAGGTACTGTATTTAGATGTAAACATTGTTAACATTGTTTTTTTTTTCTGCTAGCAAATTCGTTCTTAAAGTTCAAAAAGTGTCTTATAAATTTTGTTTTCAATTGAATTGTTAAGATCATTAGGTAGCTTAGTAGAAGGGCCATTTATTCTTGTTCATAATTACAGTAGAAATAAAATAATCATAGAATCATCTTCTCTTGAAATTTTTCATTGATTCATCAACTATTATTGTCGGTAATAACTTGAGAGGTGTCAAGGAACACCCGGATGGAACGAAGTTTAATATTACGGTTGTAATTATACTTTTGGTGGCTAGTTTTGTTTAGAATAAATTGTTCATTAAAATTTATTATTAATTAGGATTTTTTGTTACATACAACCTTTATTGCTTTCACATAATATGTCAATAATAATAGTTTACAATAAATATTACAAAATAACTGTGTTTTTATGAACTTTGGGTATAGAGAATGCTTAACAAAAATTAAAGTTACATAATCGATGATTCTACTTTGCTATAAAATACAGGGTGTTCCATTTGAAAGAAGAAAGAAAATGACAGGTTCGAGTTTTCGTTCACCCTGTATGTAAGAAAGAATATAATAGAAATTTAATAGGATACGGAGATATTGCATCATGTTACGAAACTCTGTTTGGAGAAATTCATTTTTTTTCTTCAACGTACAACAAGCTACAGAGCGTTGATTTACCTACGATTTTCACATAAACGTGTCCATATCTTTTGAAGGACTCTATATAAACCGTATATCAAAAGCTTCAAAAAAATGTAACCAATCCGAATTCGGATTCGGAACAGGGGTTCCCATTTAAAAAATCATATGTTTGGTTAGTAACGGAGTTATGCAGCACTCTGTACAGTTCGGTATAATTTCAAAATATGGACCTTCAACACATCTTCTATTTTTGTTGATAACATTTTTTGATATATCTCTTAAAATAACCCATATACGTAAGATTGGTACACCCTGTATATTTACTCTTTACATTTTTATAAATATGCTCTATCTATAGCCTAGTTGTGGTTGACTATGGTGCGGACGATCGAGGTTCCATCCTCGCTGGAAGTTTTTTGTTTTTAGTCGTTGAGAAAGTATAGTCTTTTACTTGTGTAGAATGGCTATTAAACACGCGGAAAAGGAATCATCCAAGTTGAAGAATATACTATTCCATGTCATAATACAATTAGACACTATATAAAACATTTACTATTCCCAAATTAAGTTTTCTGTATGTATCCTAATGTTTACATCAAAAAGAATATGAGCGAACAGGACAATTTTGTAGATTTCAAGGATTGAATCCGCTTTAACTCCATACATGAATGTTTCTATACTCTTTTCTGTACAAAAAATTTAACGCAAACAGACAATTTGAGTAAAAATGAGGTTTTATTTCAGTTTTCACAAAGGACTTCAGGTTTGTTTCTCTTAAAAATCATCAAATTCACATGACATTTTGTTTCATATTTTAGTGGACAACAAGTGTTTCGAAAATTGGTTCAAACGCATCCAAAAATAATTTTCGATGGTTTGCGAAGCCCAAGTTTTATTTTTGTTATTAAAATGATTTATTATAACAATTTACAAAATTGGGCATATAAAATATAGATATTTTCACAAAAAATCTGTTATCTCGACAAACTTTTACTAATGACGTTTTCCAAAAAAATTTCTGGAATAATTTTATTTGGTCTTAACCTGAATCCAAAATATACTTCCTAAATTTCTTGTCTTGTATATTTAGCCATGAAAATATACGTTTTGTGCTAAAAATTCATTTAGCTTCAAATTTCGTCTCTTACAATTACAAGCTATTTTTTTGGTTTCGCTAAAAGGCAGTAATTGGCCTTTGGAACAATACGGTTGAGTACATTTTGACGTTCCTTGAGAAGTACGTTCGAAATGTTTGCTTAGGGTGAAAGGACGAAAGGACATGGGAAGGGAATGAATAATGCCGAATAGGATGATTAGTTTAATGTTCAGACCTAAGTCCGACCTAACTCTCCATCGCTCTACTAATATTGATTTAAATTTTACTTATTGTTTCCTTGGTCCCCAAGCATTATATTCCCTTAGTTAGTATTTACCTGCGGTCATTGCAGTGCTTACCGTTATCAGAAGGGTTAAAAATATAGCCCAGCATTCAAACTTGTCCAAAAATAATACTATTAATAATAAAAAACGTCCTTAAAACGGCGAGAGACAAGTACAATTTTATTCATCATTTGGGTGTGGTTTTAAGGATTAAACATTTTTCCCAAAAGGATATTTCTTTCTTTAACATTTAGCTTTAGAATCCCCAAAAACCCCTTAACCTCCAAATCTCGAATACGAGACGGAACGAGACTCTCGCGAACCAAAATAGGTATCGTGGGCATCACTAAAATCAAACCACAGAAATACAAATAGAAACAGTACCCTTAAGAAAGTTAGGGATGAAAGAGAAATCCGAAGCTAAAGCAACAAGCACCTCTGGCACTTGTGTTGTCAAATTCCCACAACAACACAAACAAAATTATGATATTAAAATATATGTTTAGTACCATTAGATCTATATTAAATCTACCATATTTCTATCTTTTACAGCCTGATGATGGTAATATCTTACCGAAACTTGTAGCAAGCATCAGTTAGTAGAATTGTGACATTGGTTACTGAAACTATTTGTGAACATATTGTTCCCAGAGAAATAAGGTTTCCAAATACAGAAGAAGAAGTTCGAATCACTGTCCAAGAATTCATAAACAAATTCCATTTTCCTGGAGTAATAGGATGCATAGATTGTAATCAGGGAGTTCTATGGAGCAAAAATATTTTGAAGGTAGAGAAAATTTATGGCATTTAGGAGATTATGGTTATCCTTTACAACCGTGGTTAATGACGCTTATGATAGATGCAGAGCCTAATACACCTGAAGCATCATATACAGAGTGTCATAAAACGACCAGAAATCTCATAGAACGGATGTTTGGTATTCTCAAAAGCCGTTTTAGATGTTTACTTAGGCACAGAGTTCTGCATTACATGCCTCCAAAGGTTGCTTGGTCATACTTATGGTTTAACTTGAATTTTATTGAAACCTTTTGCTTGGATCCTAACCACATAATATGAGATATGGCTCAACTGAATTTACTTCCTTTATTCTCTACAGTTCACTTTTAAAATTATGACAGGAATAATTTATTGAATTGGTGAGTTTATTTGTACGCCTCTGTCTTAAAACATCTTGAACTGTTCACGAAATCGAGTGTAATGCGTAGGATCTGTCGATATGACCGTTTGTAGGATTTGCCAGAAATGAGTCTTTAGGGTTTGTTAAATCACAAGCATTATATATGGGAAAACGATCTTCATTTAAACATATTCCAGTTGGATCAATTAAGATTGTTCGTCCAAATTCAACTTCCCAGTAGATTCCACATAAAATTTCTTAAATTTTGCGTTGAACTTTTATACAAGTCTAGTTTAGTGAAGACCAATCTGTCAAATTTGATCTTGTGCTAACTACAGTTTTTACCTACAAGATATAAATGAATTTTTCTCCGATTGGCAGCAAATATTAATTTTGCTGACACATATCAATCAGCAAAGTATTACTTTTCCTGCCTAGGCAGCAAAGTGGGTACTTTTCTGCCTAGGCAGCAAAGTGATTATACTCAATTGGAATCATTTCCTTCATATTTCATCCGAGACTTCTCCGGCAACAAATTCAACTCTATATTTTTTGCCACCTCCCTCATTTCTGGAGGAGTAAGTACTTCCAAATCGCTATCACTGTCCATTATATAATAATTTAAATATAGGTACCGATATTTTTTTAGCACAACTGTCAGAAATTTCATGAATTGTCAAACTATAAGTATTATGGACATTTCCATAGCAACCAACCATTCCAACCTGCGGTTTCTATCAAATTTTATTTTAATTGAACACTACAGGAAAAATAAAGAGATTGTGGGAATTATAATAATTTGCAAATACAATATCCTCCTATATGATTATGAACAATCGGAGAAAAAATTGTATGTTCAACTCGGCAGCAAGGTAGATTGACTGCCTCAGCTGAATTTCTAGCCTCGCCTGAACACTACCGAACACCATTGTCGTTAATTGAAGTCGTCTTCAAAGACAGATGACGACAACAAAAACACGAACTATAAGCCGCGTCACTGTGGTCCGTCAGAGTTTAGCCTTAAGGTAGACTTTGGCCAGATTGCATGTTAAATTTTATACCAGAGAAGATTTCCTGGAGAAATTACATAAATATACTAAAATGAGTTTATGACCTTCTTCAGTCCTAAACTTGTGATATTATGTAAATCTCTTGCTGTGAATTATACACTTGAAAAACAATAAATGTATTACTATTATTATCTATAACTTACGCCACTTGATCTATTTTGCTCAACCATATACCATTCAAACACTCCACTTTCCACTACTTCAAAACGACACTTAATAAAATATAATCGTCGGTCCTATCTTCAACTTAACTTCTCGCAATTTGATCAAGATATGTATATGTGCGAACACGTAAAAGGCAACTGATTAAATTTCCAAAGGATCAACCGGGTTTGAAAATCTACCTGCTGAACCCTTTTTTCTTCCTTCCGGAACCTATATGAATTCATTCAAAAGGGTTATTTCAATTTTAATACAATGAAAATTCTCCGATATATACAAAAGAAACTTACCTGTGTGTCGCATATGGCATATTATTTAGTACAGTCACCTTTCCCCGTGTGAGTCGGTCACACACTGATGTTTCCGTTACATAATTTCTCACACAATATTAAATAAGAAATAAAAAAAAAATTAATCGAGTATTCCAACAAAGTAATTAAAAAGCAAATAGAAACTTCAGTATGCAACCCTTGTATCATTAACATCCTCTGTACATTTTTCATTTGCATTAAGCTACAAGTTATCAATGATAAATGGCTTTAGTTATACAACAAATTTTGCAGATTTATAGTGAGTACCTCCATGTTATACTAGAAATCCTTGTCTACACCACTTCTTATTGCGAACTGGCTTTTTATTTCCTTTTATATTGACATGAAGTGAGAGTAGGTTCAGCATTTGGATGCAACTTACGTTTTGGATCGCTCCAGCCTGCGAAGTCTCTGGTAATCATACCTCCGGACTATGGATTATCATGACTATAATGATCCTGGTATATGTATGTATGTATTTGGGGTGACATTCACTGAGACCTGAAAGATCTATTGTGCTTAGTTTCTGAGGAGAGTCTCAGAAACTAGTAGCTCCTTTAGTCCTAGTTCCCGGAGGAATTTTAGGATGTCTGCAGGCTTTAACTTAGGTAAATGTTCCTCTTCTATCCAGTAATCTTCCAGGTGCTGTGCTCTAGGATTCTGAAGTGCTGAGCAGTTGAGAAGTTGTAACACAAAAACAGACTATACCCTTACTGTAAAATGAATTAAAAATTGTAAAAGTGTAAGAATCAAAAGTGTGAGTGAGTTTACAAACAATCATGAATAGTAAACAAAGTGTAATAACAAACACCATAAACAATTAGTGATAGTAAATAAATTCGGATAACAAGTAATAAAAACATTAAGTGAAAATAAATAAACATGACAAACAACTGAAAGTTATTTATATTTATACAATTTTTAAAGACAATGGACATCCATTAATTTATAAATATATGTAACCGTAGGTTAATGACATTATTTAATAATCATTTATCATCTATTTTTAGGAGATTTGTAAATTCATTTCATTAGGGGGAAAGGAAGTTCAACGGAATTTATTCTTTTCGTGAAAGGGGAAGGTGTGATGCCTTTTGGTCAATATAACAAGTTAACAATAATATTTAAATAAAAGACATAAATTCCCTTGAAGCTAATTTCAATATATCATAAGAACGTTGAATCATTACATAAATAGAAGTAGAAAGGTTGCACGTACGAAGTCAAGTTCACATATTTCTGCACACGCAGATACCCTTAGCAATACATGCCTTTCGTATGTGCTTGAAATAATTTTAAACTTACCTCAACAAATATGCACGCCGCTGTGTGTGCGACTAACCTTAGCCTTCCGGTAAAAAACGTGCAGTGTGACCTAGGCTTTTAATTTTAATATGAAATGGAGTATTTTGAGGCAGATGAGGATTTGAAAAGTATTTCGTGACTCATAGACTTACGGATATAGTTTCTAAGGCAACAAAGTAATCATAGAGATTATTGCCGAGAAGAAAGCTCTTTGAGAAGATGAAAGAACAAAGTAATGTATCAATAAATAACTATCCTACAGCTATACTATTTCAGGAATTTATTAAAAACACGTATCGGTGAAATAATATTTTCCATCAATTTCCGTTTGAGATAGTATTCAGTTTTCCATCCGATATTTTATACTTTGTCAAGTGGAATAACCAGTTTGTGTCAATTTTAGTTCGTTATAGGGGAGAAGGAAGACTACATAAGATATTTTTGCCACAAATTTGGAGAAAAAAATCTGTGAAAACAGAAAATTTTCATCTTAAATACAAAATCGATAAAATATTCTTTAATTTTTCACTTGAATTTATTTATTAAGTACGTTTTTACGATATTCCTCCGAGGGTAATTGAGTTACATGAATAAAATTTGACACAAAAAGTTTCTAGAGCATTATCAACGTCCTTTGAGAGAATATGATCAATATAAATCCGACCGAATAGGCAGAATACCGTATCGTATAGGACATGGGATTAGCCAATCTATCGTGAACTTTCTTAGGATTCGCATTTTCGTTAATGTATTGAAACGAAATTGAAAAGATCCCTGGAAGAAAAAATTATAGATGAAAGACGCTGGTACGACAGAGCGAAATATTTTATTTAAACATTCAGGTCTCCCTTAAATTTTATTTACTACAAGAACATTTTAAAAGTATTATTCAAAACTTAGATTCAAAATATGACATTGCTAGATTGATTTGTCATTTGTCACTGTATTGTCACTAATTATTTGATATACTACCCATATTTTTTGTTTATACCAAGCAATAGATCATCAAAAAAGTTTTAACAAGATATATCTACAGGTGTGATCGATGAGTTCAAGATGATGGTGCTGTGGTAATAACATTAGCCGAAATATATAGCAAAATCACAGATTATAAAGAGAATAGATACGAAAGCTTGACAGAAAATAATAAAAAGAGAGAGAGATGGGTGGACATACCCATTTAAATGTCCATCGTCGTATGTCGACTCCGTTCGGTCTGCTTATGGAGGGTGGAGGTAAGGAGAACCATCTCTGTGTTTGAAAAAGTGTCCGTAACAGCGCGTCCAATAAGAGTGGCGCTGCGGCACCTTAGGATACTTTTTAAAGAAAGCGCCAAAAGTGATTAGAAGAAGATAGAGGAATAAACAAGGTAAATAGTTGAAGTTTTGTATACGGGTATTTCACTAACTACTCTAGTCATGAAAATTTTTAAATATTCAAACTCAGCACACTTCACTCCGTCTACAATAGCTATGTTCATACTAGATTTTTTTGTACGCCAGCACTACTCTGGCAGATACTTGAAGCTTTATTGTCAGTATACAGCTGGACACTTTTTCAACTCTCCCCCCCATACAAGACGGTTCTCCTTACCTCTACCCTCCATAGGTCTGCTTCGCGAAATTTCTCAACAGGGTTGTCAATTTGCATAATATTTCCTTCAATTTACGATCATAGGTCAAATATTTTATAAGCATTATTTTTAAGTGTGATAGTTATACAGATACAAATTACTTGTTTTAAATCAATTTTATGAACATTAAAAGAATTATACAATTAAAGAAATTATAATGTATAAAAATAATACCATAAATATATACTTTTTTTCACAAACCATATCCTTGGCAACCTTGCACAATAACGGTGACGGCTTGGCTTGAAACGCCAAAATATAACTCACTACTTGTAATCTGTGCTCAAAATTCATAACGCTATTTTTGTTTGCTTCATTGTTTGAAGGTTGTTCAATCGGCGATATTAATTGTGTTATTTGACTAATCGATTCTTTATAATCTGTGGCAAAACTAAGAAAGAACAAAATGACAGTTATACCAACACTCTGTGCTATAGACATGTGACAATTCAGAAACGCTACTAGTCCCTACCAAGCTTTTTACCTATTGACCCGGTGACGGCAATCAGCATATGCCACCAAAGCACCCTTTCACCCTTCCGATGATCGACAACTAACCTCAATTATACAAATATTCAAATAACAGTTACAGTCATCAATATAAATTTTCGAAAGTGCTTCATTGAAGAGCTGTTATATATTTATCAGATCGAATGAGTTATCCAAATCAGGACACTTAATCCTTTTTTGTGTCTAAGCGTTCTACTCACACAAGAACGTATCGGATTCTTTTTTCGAAAGGGAATTTTTAAATTTTTTATTCTCGATCCTGTATAAAACGTTCTAGGTATTGTAGATGGTAATCTGGAAGAGTGATATCTTCTGTTTTTCCTTGGCTGCTTCAACGTGATTTGTGTGAAACCTAGGTTAGGTTAGGTTTGTGGTGAGTGATATTTCAGGTCCGAAGGCGAGATACAGATCCTGCCAAAGAGTGTGTGAAACAAACCTGCAAGAAATTAGCTGGCTATTTAAAAAGAGTCGAGCTGGAGAACGTAATCTTGAGTGACGATCGCAATAGATCTGAAAAGGTTGCAGTGGAATAATAGTTCACCTCACACGCGATTAACTTTGTTAGTAAGAACCAATTTTTCATTGAAATTCTTAACTATTGCTTAACTTTTTTGTTTTAAATAAATTGTTATTATTAATCTCAATTTATTAATAAAAAACTTTGGACTTCGAGTACGCCTTTGGTATGAATTACCCAAATCAGAACTGTTAATCCTTTTTTTTTCATATAAGGGTCTCTGGGTCGTTTTCTAACCTTTTTCAGGTAGATTTTTTTATTTAGATCTGGGTCCCCGCATAATTTTTAGTACATTATAATATTCTGCATACATACATACAGTACCAAAGGGCATTAGCATGCTGTTTAGTGCAGATGTTCGGGACACGTTGAGGGAATTAAAAATTGACACCGTAAGC
>CAJUYI010000689.1:49973-72723 GCA_910591695.1 Galerucella pusilla | reverse complement strand
CCCCTTCTCCCTCACCCGAAAGCCTCCCCCTCGCCCGACGGCAGAACATCGCATTGTGGCGTCAGAAGCTATCATTCGTCTCCAAGGCCCTCCTGATTTAAATAAGCCCGGACTAGGGCCGACTCCGGGGAATGGGATTTGGTTTTTGTCGCCAGCCGAACTTTATATGTCACTGTCGGTTACAACTACCTAACTCCGACTCGATATATATTCAGGCCAAATCCTTAAAAATCACAGGCATTCGTTGTCATGAAAAATAACACCAATCAAATGTGAATCATGCCATACTTACTGCTTAGATTGTTGAGAATATTTCCATTTTTTAAAAGAGAGATGGAAAAATTATGCCGAAAAATTGGAAACATAAATAATTTTTTTTTGTAGTCTCCTCAATTTTACTTAGCTACAGTACAAGCTGTTCAGTGAGGGTAGTTTACAAATAAGTTAATAACTTTGTTTTTTCCACTTCTTAGTCCAAGAGCTATAGTAACGCACGTTATATGAAGTGTTTTTACATTTAAAGTATATTGTGTGGAAAAGTAGATATATCTGTGTTGGCTTGACCCACCTTGGGACACCAGGTAGTGCGCATCCCTAAAAGGTGTAAAAAATATGACCCGAAAAAAGGGCTTGATTCAGCAGCCTACAACCAGTAATTGAAAGTTTAGGTAATTTTGAAAATACAACTATTTGGGCAGACAGACAGTTTTGAAGAGATTTATATTTAATAAATCCACCCCAAAGTTGATTTTTTTCAATACAATTTGAAGTGTTGAAATGAGAAAAACATAAATTAATTTGTATTTTGATGAAAGTTCAACCTTATTGAGTTCTGTGAATGTCAATAGTATTAATTTAAATACCATTACCTAAGATTTTAAAAATCGAAATATTAATATTTCAAGCAGTACCAACGGCATTTTCCATTTTAATTTATAAATTTGACATTGACAAATATTGTTCGAATAAAAGTTTTGACGTTACAAACTACTCCTGTCAGATCAATAATAAAAAAATTGTCATTTAGACATGATTTAGACTTCGTTTCTCGAGTTGTTGATGTTGCCACGGTAACTTTAAAACACACGCGTGTTTTAGTTCGATTTAAACACGCTGAGGCGTGCTTTAAATAGGTTAAATGGTTCACCAATAAAAAAAAAAATATTTATAATAGAAAGCGATAGGATGTGCATGGCGGTAGTTCATGAAACGTGCGTTACTAACTCTACGACTACCTAGCTGTGAAGTTGACAATTATTGCTTCTTCTATCCCACTGAGAAGTTGAATTTCTCTATTAGTGGTCCATCATTTTTTCAATTATTAACCTAGCTAGGTCAATAATGGACACATTCAAATATTTTGAGAATTCAGGGATAGTAAGTAGTTTAACAAAAACTTGTGCAACATAATTTTGTATACTCAGGAGATTGTCTTTTACATATTTGCTGCTTGAAATTACCTATCAATATAAAATTATTCAAATAAAAATGCCATTAGTTTAAAATTCGCGCTCAACCAAAAATGACTGATGACATAACTGACAGTGTACTTGTCAGTCAGACGACGGTGTAAACGCTTCTCGTGGTGCGTTTGTGATTTATTTTTAATTTTTGTTTTAAATTTGGCTAGTAGTGGAAAAAATTGTATATACACCATGGTGTTGAAGACATTTATAAACCTCGCTCGGTCAATAATAATAGTCTTCACCACCTTGGTGTATAATATAGTATTATGTTACCAGTTCTCATTACCTGAGCCTGTTAAAACCTGAATAATTTAACTTCCTCAAAACTATCACAGTCTATACCATTCATGTTTACCTTCAACTAAATATTTCATCTCTTATAGAAGAAATATATTAACAGCTGACCAGGCAAACCTTGTCGCTCTCAATTGCCACAAGGTTTAGTCTATTTTCATTAATCAAAGAGTATTAAAATAATAAAGCATTAGTAATCCATAGGCGTCCCACTTCTTTTAGTAGACAGGTAAAATATTTCTCCAAAAACAATATTTGAACATCACTAATTTTCAGAAGAATTATTTTTCCTTGAAACTTATCCATTTATCTGTGCCCATACCAGTTAAATCTGGTTTAGTTCGCAATTATATATTTGTAATCCAACCCATATCGGGGTAATCCTTATCATCTCGAACCATAGCAAGAACTTTCCTAGAGAAGCAGGCATGCAGTTTCCTTTGAAGCGGATAAACTGGTGGAAAGAGATTCATAGATGTTGGAGCAGATCCTGAACTCGAGACTAGAGGCTAATTAGAAAAGAAGATTCACCTCAATGTTCAATTAGATGAGAGTGTCATTAATTTGCAATCCAATAAAGACTCCACATAGTATCTCCCAAGAGTTAACTGGGGAAACTGCGTAGGAAACCAATAATTCCTTGAGTTGATAAGTATAATTTGTAATTGTCTGTTTCTTTTTTTTAAGGAGCCGTCCTTTTGCCGGCACCACCTCAGCCTCCTGGACTTATTGTGGATACTCCCAGTGTTCTGACTACAGCCTATTCAGCCAATCCGTTCCCTGTATTAGCTCATACAGGTTCTTTGCTGGTTGGTTGTAGAAGTCTTCTGGAGTAATTTGGGGTCTACCATACAATTTCTGCCTTCTGTGGTCCAGTGTCCCACACTTGCATAGTATAAGCAGAGCTGTTTCGGTATCTTTTTTGCATCTTCTGCATGTGAGGTCTTCGTTATACAGCCCCATTTTGTCCAGGTGCTCCTTTGTGGGAAAGTGTCCCGTAAGTAGCCCCGTTATACTGCGTAGTTTGTTCCTACTCATTGAGAGCAGTTCTATAGCTACTTCTTCTAATGGTTATTCCCATGTATTTGCCTGGGCGTATTCTTCCAGTGTTTATTGTGTTGCTCTTTCGCCCACCTTTTTAACCATGACCTAGTTAAGCATGTGGGGATGCGCACAGCAGGTTCGGGTACGTTGGGTCAGAATTGACGATCCTGCTCTTGCAAGTTCGTCAGCTTTTTCATTGCCAGCGATTCCTTTGTGACCTGGGACCCACTCCAGTGTTACACTGTTCCGAGTCGCCAGTCTTCTAAGTTCTTCACCGCATTCCCATACCAGCCGAGATGTCACCCTAGAGCTTTGGAGTGCTTCAAGGGCAGCTTGACGGTCACTGTAGATCCTTATCTGCCTGTTCTTGCAGGCTCTCATGTTATTTGCCCTTGCACATGCAAGTATTGCATAGACCTCTGCTTGAAATACCGAGGCGTATTTTCCAAGCGAACGATTCCTTCATATTTGCTCGACTTGCTGTATATGCCCGCTCCGGTGCCGAGTTAACTTTTTGATCCGTCTGTGTACCAGATCAGTTCATTGGTTCTACTGAGTGGTGGTGCGTTCTATTCCTCAAGCTCCTTTCGATCTTTGATGACAATCTCGATGTTCTTGCGAAAGATATATCTGGTGGTCATGTGGTCTGTTGGCATTTTGTAGATGTCGTCATCCACATGCCTTATTTCTGTGTGTCCTCTCCCATGTGCCACGTCTTGGTCTGATGCTTTTTCCAGTCGGGTTAGAGCTGCCATTGCTTCGCACAATTTTCTGTTACTTTTTATGATCTTTTTTAAGTTTGTGTTTTTTCTTATGAAAAATAAAACCCCGTATTTCAAATATATGTTTCTACAAAGATTCGAGAATATTTTCACCACCAACAAAATAAACTACGAAATAGTAAAAAACCATCACGCCTCACACATTCCAATATAATGTTATATTCTGATCAAAGTAATAAAATCGTATATGCCACATCATAGAACACGATGTTAGCATGCGAATTGGTGTATTTCTTTCTTTGATTTCTGACGATACAAGCCCCTTTTACCTCTCGCTCCCAGCTCCGTTTTATCCACCCTTGGAGGCCTTTTGCTGACCTTCCAGCAGATACGACCCGACTCTTCCGCTATGAATTATGCAACACCTATTTCGGCAGCAAAATGTAATCATCAGTTTTCATATGGAGATACGGATATTCGAGTCTATTATTCAGGATACTGTTTTTATGGTTTTTTTTTTGTCTGTTTCATTTGAAAGAAATCGGATATAAAAAGTTTTCAGGATTACGTCCAAATAGAGAGAGCCGAAATATTGTAATTTCTATATCGTTAAAAACATTTCCAAATCATCTAAATAATAAAGAGAGGACTGCGTGAAACATAGCGAAGCGAGGGCTGCTAAAGCGTTTTCTGCATGTGTGACACACAACTAGTTTTTACCTACCGAAAAAACCACGTGAAACATCTAAGTCATTAAGTTACAGATGGTGAAAATCTTGAAAAATTGTGGCGTTGTGAGTTTTCCGCCCTTAGGCTGCTAAACAATACTTTCCACCCCATTTTTATTGTCTATATGATTGATTTTCAGGTAAATTAAGCGAAAAATATATTAAAACTCTATTTTTTTTATCTTACCTAGGAGAGATATTCTTCTCCATGCATATCAACCCATTAGACGTCCACTAATTCAAATTTATATGAATTAATAAAAATGTGTACATCGTAAAAACTTTTTATATCGATAATAAAAATTTTTGTTATAATTTCATTACAAAAGTAAACGAATAACCGTTTTTATGAGGTTCATTTTGTGGTAGTAAGAAAGGTGGTCATTAGGGCAGCTATGGAAAGCGCGTGGACCCGGGGAGTTTAGATTTATGAGCGCGAATACCGCCCAGAAAAGATGTGGGGGTCTGTAGTTACAGGCCCAAGTGTTGAAAGCTTAACCGATCACAATATAAATAGAAAAATGGTGAACACTTGACATACAACTACTAGAGATGCATCACAACAATGTGGTACACATGAGTTGTATTTGTATATATTTATATTGGGGTGACTTGAAAGATATATTGTACCCCTCACTTCTATTTAGTTCCTAAGCAAAGTCTCAAAGACAAGTAGCACCCTTAAACCTATTTACCTCCGCAAGTATGTGAAAGGATATTTCTCCTTTCATGCCACTGTATCTACATGTTTCTTCCTCCACTATTTTGAGCTTTTTCAGGTGCCCATTCAAGCGACAATGTCCCGTTAGGATCCCTGTTTAAAACTCTTAGTGCAGTTTTACTTTGACCTATGAATCTTTGATTGTCTAATCCTTCTAGATCTTTCCAATAGTCAGATCTTTTTTTTCAGCTTTACCTATTTCTTCCAAAATTACGTTGGAGCTGATTCCGCAGATGGGTTCCACTCGCAGAAAGTTTTTTCTATTCCAGTGTGGCCTGGAATACACAGTGTGGTTCTCTCCTAGTTCATTGAGTCTGTCTAGGAACTCTCACACCATTTCGTAATTGATAACACGAGAGGTCAGTGCTTGAGTTTCCAACATTGTCATAATCATTTGTCTTTTATATCCTTTATCAATATTGAACTGGGCACACTCTGAATTTCCTAAGCTTTCAGAGTGTTTGGTTCCTGGCCCGAACACTCCTATCCCAGTTCCTGCTATTGCTTTTGAGCCATCTGCGTACCATTTGTATTTACTAACATATTGTAACGTTATATTTGGCCACTATCATTAAAATATTTGAATATCTACCGGACGGCGAGTAGCCAGTCCTTTTTCCTTACCAACATGAGATTCTCGTCGAGGACCTGTAGCTCCGATCACCGCTGAAAGGCAATTTTTTACATTTAATGTGCGACGGATAATCTCCATTGGTGAGGATCAGTATACACTGATATTGGTCAAATATTTCAATTCTTCTCTCCTTTAGAGAGAAATTAAGAACACACTACGAATATTATATATTTCAAATAAATAATAGCTAGAAATAATAAAGCAAGATAAAAAAATATATCGCTGTATGTGTGTATCTGGCGCTTATCACTAGGAGGAAAAAATATAAAATCAAGAATCAGAAATGAAAAGCATATACGTAAATGCAACTTACCATTCGCATTGAATGCACTTTAGGAAAAAAGAATTTGAGGTGAACCTCTCATGATAAATTAAAAATTAACCTTATTGTTTCATGGTTCACAGGTGAAAGAAAGCTTATTCTTACTACTCGCTATTAAATTGAACCATGCGATGAACAATTTACATACGTTGTATATCCCTTTCTTGTTCACATGCTCCGCTTCGAGAAAGAACTCACGTATTCGTAGTGTGTTCTTAATTTCTCTCTATAGGAGAGAATAATTGAAATATTTGACCAATATCAGTGTATACTGATCCTCCCCAACGGAGATTATCCGTCGCACATTAAGGTTCTCGATGAGAATCACATGTTGGTAAGGAAAAAGGACTGGCTACTCGCCGTCCGGTAGATATTTAAATATTTCAATGATAGTGGCCAGATATAACGTTACAATATAAATTTAAAAAACAGTAAGTTTGTACAGCTAATTTTTGATATTTTTCGCCCAAAATTTGCTGAAAGATACCATTACAAATATATTTTTAAAATCAAATGTCGTACAGTTAGAAAATATTAGAATACTCTCTGTCCTGATCTGGAGATGTTTGAGGAAAAGGCCATCAATTCCGCTTCTCTCCCTTCCTTCTCCGGTTCCCGGAACTTGACATGTGTTCCTACAGCCGGACGCTGCTTCGTCGCCCGTTGACGTCCTCGCCGAAGCAAGGCGTCGTTTCGTTATATGGACATTTTTCCAGCAATACCCATGACGTTTTTCAAATGGAAAATATTAAATTGATATGTCGGAAAATGTACGTCGTGAAAGTGCGCTTTTATAGAATACAGTTTTATATTATATAGTAAGGAAAATAAACTTTTATATAAGGATTGGTTCATAAATAAATAAAGGCTTTTAAATATCAGCTGGTTTTTTATTATTTTTTATTTCGTAATAATTAAATAATATGTCCCTAAAATGTAAGAATATTTCAATAATGTTCACCAAACAAAGTTCCTGCACTGCCTGGAAAGTCTTAGAGGCTTTTAAACATCCTTCAAATAATATGTCAAAACAAGCAGACATGACATGATATCCTTTTCACCTCATCTACCACAGCCCAAATCCACTTATTTAAGGAGCTGAATTCTGCTTAAATATGAATAGCTTTAATACACCATAGACCAAGACCAATATTGCCTTGATCTTGATTTGCCATAGGTTTCAGTATACGTGTCCTGGACACAGGACACACTGGAATAGTAGGAAATAAAATAGCAGATGAACTAGCAAAGAGGGGGACTGAACCTAAACCCTTTTGCGGAATCAGATCCAAACACTCTGAAAGCTTGGGAAAAAACCCAAGTATCTTTCAAGCGGAAATCCACGCCATAAGAAAGTGCGCCCAGTTCAATATTGATAAAGGATACAGAGGACAAAGGATTATCATAATGTCGGATAGTCAAGCATCCAAAAGCACTGAGCTCTTGTGTAATCAGTTCCAAAATGGTGTGGGAATGCCTAGGCAAACTCAATTAACTAGACGAGAACAATATAGTCACCTTACTATGGATTCCAGGACACACTGGAATAGAAGGAAATGAAATAGCAGAAGAACTAGCAAAGAGGAGGAATGAAATATGTTTTTGGGTGCCTTAGCCCTATTGCGGAATCAGCCCCAATGTATTATTGGAAGATATAGGTGAAGCTGAGAAAAGGAGGAGATCTGACCATTGGAAAGATCTAGTAGGGCTTATACAATCAAAGACTCTGGGTGACTACAACCTATTGAGATCAAATGAATGCATGAGTCAAAGTAAAACTGCCCTAAGAGTTTCAACAGGGATCCTAACGGGACATTGTCGCCTGAATGGGCACCTGAAAAAGCTCAAAATAGTGGAGGTAAAAAAATGTAGATTTTTTGGCATGGAGAAAGAAACCTCCATCCACATACTTTCCAGCTGCTTAGCAATTCAGAATCCTAGATCATAGCACCAGGGAGATTACTGGATAGAAGAGGAACATTTACCTAAGTTGAAACTCCAACTTCTTCATTTCTCGACCCAACTTTAGTTCTAGAAATTCTGTCAAAGAATATATTTTTTAAAACGCGTGAAAAATAATTCACATGTCACATAAACCCTGTATTAAGTCTTAGCAATATTCACATTTTCCTTTCAAATCCAACATATTATTTTCCAGAATATTTCTTTTTTCAACGTTCCTAGTTTGAAGGTCTGTCCACTGCTATTACATTTCCACTCGCTTCCAACTTCTGATTTTCATTTGATAACGATACACAGAATTGAAATATGACATATAATATAGCAAGATAAGGATATGAAACGTTTCTCGAAAAGATTTCCGAGTGTCATTTTGTTTGAAATTGTTTTTGAAATAGGCTTAGAACAGTGCTGTTTATTCGTGAAGGTTTCAAATATTTTTTGATGGGATATAGTTGTAATAAAATGTCTGGGAGATGTAAATGTTTTGGGGGGTTGATAATACTTTTTAAAATAAGACTTACAGCACAAACAGGACACGCAAAAAACAGGAAGAAGCTATTTTTTATTGGGCTACCAAAAATGTTATTCAAACTAATGTGAACCGTCATCAGAGGCGGCTCGTGGGGGGGGGTTGTCCACCACATTGAGAAAACGTCATACTTTTGTTAATTTTAACTTGTTTATTTCTTATTTCTTATTTCTTCTGTAGCGTACTTCATGGGCTACCGTACTATATTGAGAATGAGTTCTAGAAACATTCGTTGTAAAGTTGAATTTAAATTTAAATCTTCTTTGATTAGTGTAGTACAAATTCAATTTACAATAAGCTCTCACTAATATGGAAAAAACATTATTTTCGTCTAATAAGAAAACACAATTACCGCTAAAACCCAAGAACGGATTCTATAAACGAAAGAAGAGAAGAAAAAAAAGTAACAATATGGACACGGGTGTGTCCCTAAGGAATTGAAAACTCATTACAGTTCGTCTTTGACCCTCGCGACCAAGATGGCCCTAGAGACAGGATCAAACTTCAAGAACGAAGCTGAGACTGGGACCAATTCTCCGTTGGCTAGACAAAACTCCTTTTCCTCGACGGAATACGAATTATATACGCCGGAGTTGCGGCCTGTTTTATTTTCCTAAACAGAAATAACACGAAGTGGAAAAACATTTTAGATTACTTTAAAATTTACGAGTATTCTTCTTTTTTTATGATTATTTTTTTCATACACAGGGTATGACTTGGTCAATTGGAAATTATTTATAATAATAATAATAATAATAATAAACGTCTTTTATTTCCAAAAATTATTAATACAAATGACAGTAATTAAAAATAACGGGCGAAGTTTATTTTTGTTGTGTACTAGACACAACAAAAATATTCTTCCACTTAACCCGATTAGGAACATGTATTTATATAATTATTATAGATAATTTTGTAGAATAATAGGTAATTATAATGTCCTTTGTATTAAGGGGTCGTGTCTAATGCTAGATATAAATTAATTTTATGCCTTAATATAAGAATCCAAATCAAAAATTTCAATCATAAAATTTACTTGCAAAAATAAAATAAAAAATGTATATATGTATGTAAGGAAAATGTAAATATTTAGAGAAATAAACAATAACCATGACAAAAATCCTAAAACTCTTTAGTTAGTTTTGACTTTCCAAAATGTGTCTTTTAAGAACTGATTTAAATTTCGAAATACTAAATTTTTTAAACTGAGGGACAACTTTACTGTGTATAAGTGTAAAAAATTGTTCCGGAAATAACTCTGACATTTACCAGGACAATTTTCGTCAAAATATATACATCAGTAAACTATCTCTTAATAGAGGAGTTCACAGGAGCTCAGTCTAAGGTCAGTGTGGCCAACAGAAAGTGGTTTTTTCTGACAAGAATGACAGTCAAGGTCTACCATTAAAAAACATAAGATTTTTGCATGTTTTTTATCATTGCGAACATCTATATTGCTTTATTAAAATAATCAATACACCCCCGAAGCGTAAATCTTGAAATTTAAAATGACTTTTTAGCTGAATACTCAACATATCGGAGGCCAATAGCTCTAGGAACTTTTGGCATGTCACCATTTCATTTCTGTTATCTGTCACTAATTATGTCAGATGTCAGTGGAAAAAGTAATTAGAAGAATAGAGATACAACTAACTAGAAATGATACAAAAATCTAATCGAAAATGGACATACACAATTAAACGAATATCAACAAAAATAAATATAACTGACATTTGACATAACTAGTGACAGTATAACAGAAATGAAATGGTGACTTCCAAAAGTTCCTAGAGTTATTGGCCACCGATTTGTTGAGTATTCAGCTAAAAAGTCATTTTAAATGTCAAAATACATGCTTCGGGGGTGTATTCATTATTTTAATAAAGCAATATAGATGTTCGCAATGATAGAAAACATGCAAAAATCTCATGTTTTGAATGGTAGACCTTAACTGTCATTCTTGTCAGAAAAAACCACTTTTGTTGGCCACACTGACCTTAGACTGAACTCCTCTATAGAATTAAATAATAATTAAAATGTCAGACTACGAAAAAAGCAATAAACAGAGGAGTTATCACAAAACAGTCTAACCTATAGAAGTGAAAGTCCAATAGAATTAACTGGAATGAAAAAATGAGGTGTCAAACCCATCCACCTGAAGCGCTAGTTGCAATTAAGTTGTCGAAATAGGCAAGGCAGCCGAGGCCGAAAAACAGAAGGAAGAAGAATTTCAGCGATCGCAGTGGATGGGTTCAGAACTATTTCATAGCGCTTTTTTTGATGGAAGTTTGTTTTTTTTTCTTATTTTTTGGGAATCAAACCACATAAATGTTTTTTATTTCGACATTATTGTGGTTTGATTCCCAAAAAATGAGAGAAAAAAAGAATAAGTGATGCCACAAGGAACTTACAGAGGAAGTTCGTTTATTTGAATTACTAATGCCCGATTTCACTAACCATTTCCTAAAGTCAGGTAATACCTAAAACGAATTTAGGAATTCCTAAATGCAATTTACATTTAACCACGCGCTAAGTAATACCTAAGAGTGATAATATTACGTATTTCTCATGACTTTTTGATCAATCCTGAAAGGATTGTAGGAACAGCTTTGCGAGTGAGGCCCATTTTTGTCCCAATAATAATATATCGTGGTTCAAAATATCTGTTGCAAACTTTTTAGGATTTATAAATCTGTTCGGCGCTTAATTCCTTTAGTTTTGGATTGCGAATAAAAGCAACCCATTCATTCAACAACAAAGGGTCATGTTTGGGAAACCTATGTCGTTTTGATGTAATGTCTGTTCACCCAAGAACGCAACACTTCACTCCAACCATTATAAAGTTATTATAACATTATGATAACACTTACAACTTACAGTACCTAATTGAAACACAAATAACAGCAGCAAATGGCAAAAGGAAACAATCTATTGCAATCTATAAAAGACAACGGTAACAACAACTATATGACAGCTATGATGAATTTTAAAATCTTTTCTTCTTTTCGTGCTAAAGGCCTCAGCTGCCAGGCCTCTTTCGACAACTCAATTGCAACTAGCGCTTCAGGTGCTTGGGTTTGAAACCTCATTTTTGTATTCAAGGTCATCCTATAAACTTTCACTTCTATAGGTTAGACTGTTTTGTGGGAGTTATGTGATTCAAAAGCAACACATTCAGGTATACAGTGAAATCAATTGGTTACAACAGCCAGAAATCGCAAAAAAAATGATAATTTGAATATTTTTTATAAAGGTAATGCCCTTATTCGAACTTAAAAAAAAGAAGTACCGAAACCCATTCTCGAAACTCGCCCCCATAAAAAGGAATGCTGGAAATAATCGAACTCATTTAAAAACATACACAAGCAAGTTCTAAATTGAACTTGGCGAAACTTTTATCGGGATACTACACACATATCCGACATACATATAAATCAGCGACTTTCTGTTTGGTCCGCTGGCATAACAAATGCCAGAAACGTCTCTGTTATTTGAAGTTCGATCTGGATACACACGGTCAACAACTTACATAGAATGTTGCCGTATTATTAAAAAAATCTTTTGAATCTTATAAAAACCTAATTTGTATCTTGGTGATGAGTGCTTCGTTAAAACTATAAAAATTTAAATTATATCGAAATAAAAAGAGATTTGCTCGGCTATAATTGTACTCTTAACATTTCCTTTCCTTCTGGACGGATAATATATCTACCTTGTACTGACGAGGACCAAATCGCGGTGTACATTGGTTGTGCTTCTTCTAGTTACAACCAGAATGGTTGGTTATATCTTGGCCAGGGAAGTAGTTATCACTTCTTGGTGAACGGTAGAGAAGTTTACAACACTTTATTTTCACCCTCCAAATTTTATTAATGTAAGTGTAGCCGTTCAAAAGATACGAGGGGGGGAGGGGAATTTTGAATAGCACTTTATAATATACGTTAATAGTTGTTTGTTGTTTGATAATTATTGATCGTGTTCATTGTTTATTGTTTTACCACAGGGGTAAACTGTCAACAGTCGTGGACATGCCCTATTGAGTCAAATATTATTAACTCTATGGAAACTTTTGTGGCAATGGTTGTACAGATATTTTTAACTCGGAGGGGTTGTTGGGAGCGAAAAGGAAAAAAGAGGGTTTAGTCTCCGTCCGAGTTCCGGTATGCCAGCGTCTTTATACTGCCGATATTACAGAAGTTACTAACATAAAATAACCCGATCCAAGCTTTTCAGACTGTAAAGGACTTTTTTTGTAGACTAAGAAAGTTATTTCATAACTTATGTTTTAAATCCTCATACGAAAAACATTTTAAAATTATTATTCTCTTGTTGTTCGTCAAATATTGAGGAGGATTTCACAATGTGCCAGAATTGTGGCTGGTTTCCTTACTGACTAAGAGCCTCTAAGAAGATGAGGGACATCTAGTACATAATCTTGATACTATAAAGGTCCCAATTGCTTAAGGTTTGTGGCAATAGAAAAGCTAAGACCACAACCTTCTCTTCATATCTTGAAGGATCTTAAATCTGGTCTACGAAATATTGTAACAAGAGTAGAGGATCTCTAGCATAGTCTTAGGGGAGATCAAAAAGGTGAAGAAGAGACATAATTTCCATACAATCTCAATCCAGTATTATAAATGGGTCAAATGTGGTTTAATTTTTTTGGAATCAGTTAGAGACACATCAGGTTTTAATGCAGTTTGAAGCATTATCAATCTTATGTTTTAAATCCTCATACGAAAAACATTTTAAAATTATTATTCTCTTGTTGTTCGTCAAATATTGAGGAGGATTTCACAATGTGCCAGAATTGTGGTTGGTTTCCTTACTGACTAAGATCCTCTAAGCAGATGAGGGACATCTAGTACATATTCTTGCTACTATAAAAGTCCCAAATGCTTAAGGTTTGTGATAATAGAAAATCTAAGACCACAACCCTCTCTTTATATCTTTAAGGACCTTAAATCTGGTCTACGAAATCTTGTAACAAGAGTAGAGGATCTCTAGCATAGTCTTAGGGAAGATCAAAAAGGTGAAGAAGAGACATAATTAGCATACAATCTTAATCCAGTATTATAAATGGGTCAAATGTAGTTTAATTTTTTTGGAATCAGCTAGAATCACATCAGGTTTTTATGCATATAAAAAGCCAATGTATGAGAGGTTACGTTGCCATGGAAAATAATGATCCTTTATTTGTATTTCTGATGCACCAAAGACCTGTGAGCATTCGACTTAAAGTGCTTCTGATCCAAAAGATTTTGGGTTATATTTATAATTTCATCTCATAGATCTATATGATCCATTGTTTTGAAGGTTTGTGGATATTTTTTTGATGACCAAGTGCTGAATGGTTAGGAAATATTTATTACTAAACTAGATGTACTATAAAATCCATTTATTAAATTAGCGAACGTATCACATTAACAATATTTTTGGATGGTCAGCTGTTAGGTTTTAGCTCATCCAAAATTTTCAAAAATAATACAGTTTTTTTCCTAAATATCACCGTACGATGTATGCATATATTATAATAATAAATAATAATACGAAAAATTAAAATAATTTCCTTTATCCACATACTTTCAACAACGCATTTTTAAATTTGGACAAAACTTCTCTAGAGCACTTTGGAGAATTAGACTTTCATGTGGGCTTAAAGTTATCTCGGAATAAATCTTATCGCTAAAACAAAAAGAAAAAAGAAATATTGAAATGCTTTTTAATTAAATAAATACAGTGTGACCCATTTTGTTTTGTTTTAATTTTTATTGTTAGATTCAGTATCAAAAACAGTATTTTGGCACAAATTTTCATAGCTTACTATTATATCTCAATTTTTTTTTCTTAAAGCTTCTCGACAATTTTCGTGGACTCGGAAAAACTTACGCGTATCTTTATACAAAAGTATTATTAACATATACAGTTTCATTTATTCATATTATTCAATAGCCTGTTGATCCTCAAATTATTTTCTGGAAGTACCGTAAGCAAAACGAAGTGAAGAATGGAAGCAAAAAAGAGGAATGTGCCATAAACATGTAATAAAGACCTTTTTCGGTCAGATTAGGAGAACCCACCAACATTTTTGTCAGATTAAGAAAATATGCTTTCAGGATACCGAGATAAACCTCCCCTATGAGAATATGAAGCGCTCGAGTATTTCAAAAGAAGTTTTTTTTTGCATTTTCCAAAAATTTGTCGTAACTTATCGTCACGCCGAAATCGTCAGTTTTTTTAAGGGCCTACTTAACACCGTTCGTTCTCTGGACACAGTTCTCTGGACACAGTTTCCTGGGCACAGTTCTCTGGACACAGTTTCCTGGGCACAGTTCTCTGGACACAGTTTCCTGGAACACAGTAGTGGAGTACCTATATTGTTCCTGACAAACAGTTCATGGACTAGTAGTTTACCGGATACAAATTTTTTTGGAGACATAAAGTTCTTGCATAACAACATCCCGAAGCTATAGTTTCCTGGATATAGTTTACCGGATACAGGATAACCTGGATACAGTTTCAAAATTTCAAAATCGTAATTATATACATTTTTTTTACGTAGTGGTTTTGTTTATTATACAGAAACTAAGTTCTTTCTTTTTTTTAACAGATTAAAAGTTAGCTGACCTTTAGATTTGATTTTCTTTCTAATTTTCTTTTAGGAAAGGAAATTAGTGGCGCCCTAAAATTGCTTTCTCTTTTTTTTTCTAGTTTTGCTAAAACAATTAACTTTTTTCTTTACATCAATAAGGTAACAAAGCCCTGTGAACTGGCTTAGTTTACCTCCAAATCTATTGGTTAGTTAGTCAAGAACCTGCATTATTCAACATCATTTTTTTTACGTCATTGGACTTTTTAGTGTTTCATTGGCTCTCAATTTAAAACAATTTGGTTTCATTGGCGCTCAACGTCAATCAACAACAATTTAGTTTCATATACCGTTGTTATCAGAGGCACTTGGGGCATACGTGGTATGAATATCTGACGCACTCGAGAATGCCCAAGTAACTGTTTTTTTTTAAACATTTTTGAAAAACCGTACACGCCATACCCACCGCTAAAATGGTTTTTACCATACGAGCTTTTCTTTTCGCCATTTAGCGACCTCGCCTCAATAACTATTGAGCTCTGTTATAATCACCTGCAGCACTCTCACTTGCAAAGCTTTTCCGTTGCCATCCATAAAATAATGACCCCAAATCCAAACCAAAGACATTTCGGCTGAACAAAGTCTTACTTGGTAGTTTGATACCAACTTGGACGTTACACGGTAAGAGCAGAGTGCTTTTCAGCCAACTTAATTTGAAAAATTTACTTACCCAACAGACCTTTGACTAGTTACACTACCAACAACAACTTCGTAAGCTGAAGACTTCCTATAGAACGTGACTGTTTCATTTGAACTTCCTATATTAATAAGCAAAATATAATCAGCTTCGTCTCGCTGTCTTGCAACTTCCAATACTTTTTCATTAACTTTAATTATGGATAAATTATCAACACTCGAGTATCTTTTAAAACGTTTTCTAAACTGAATAAGATCTTTATAAACGTTGTAGTGGCTTTTAACGTCAATTTGTGCAGCTAAGTTCAACCAATCCTTACTGGAACCGACTGGAAGCCAAGGTTCCGATATGGAAAAACCAGCATATTTGGAGCTGTCCCATTGGAAAGGTGTTCTTTCAAAATCCCTACTAGTTTGATTGAAAGTCGTGCAGTTTTTAATAGCAGATGGATCTTTTCCTTGATCACATGTTACTTCGCCGTCCAGCATTCCTATTTCTTCTCCATTGTAGGTTACCATGACTCCCGGTAGGAATGCTGATAACATGTTGAAGCTGTCCACGTTTTCTTTCCCAAACCTGGAAGCTGCTCGGTGATTGTCGTGGTTACCTATCTGAGAAATATTGATCACAATTTAAAAAAATAGTATCAGTCCAGTAACTGAACATCTGAAAATATTGAAAGCTCCTGAAAGGTCGCTGAAGACTTCACTTTGGGCTCAATTTGTAGGTCAAGGCTCAAACTTAACCTGACGTAAAGAACTAAAGTTCCAATAAAGTTCTAAGAAATATGAACAAATTGATGAAATAGTCTCAAAATCTTGTGGAAAAAAACTTTGACCGCTTTTTTAAATATTTTTGTCAAGTACGAACGAGCTGCAAGTCACATGGAATGATAGCTACGGGTCTTCCCATTGCGATGAACTTTCAATCATCGGGAAATGTTGATTTTTTGCCGAGTTATGGAACAATTCGTCCGCCCGCTTACAAGTTAATGCATAGACAGCAGAATTCCTACAGGCAGAGCAGCAGCTTAAATGAGGAGACTTTTAGGTCTCATTATCTCGATAACTATCGAGTTTTCGAAAAAAATTATAGGGACCATTTCTGTAGATAATAAAACGATCTTCATTTTTTATCTGAAAAAAAATTCTCTAATTCGCATATTGAACCAGATATTAGCGAGAAACCGGTTTTCCAGGGTTTAGGGGGCCATTTTCCCCCCTTCCGTAAACACAATCGCGTTAAGTTGAGCCCAAAGTGAAGTCTTCGGGGACTTTTCAGGAGCTTTGTCCCTTCATTTACTGGACTATAAGGGCTACATGAAAAGCAGCTTTCCAAGGAATCTTTTTGTTGAAGAAGGTAAAATAATAAACTCACCACCCAGTTGCTCACAGCTCCTTCTGGTAGATACACCAACCATTTATTAATGGCGTTAGAAATATTATCGATGGTGAAATTAAGAGCTGGAAGATTAACCAAAAGATTAAAATTAAAACTAAAATGTGCTCCAATTTTCGAACCATCGCTGGAGCCGTAATACAAAGCGGTGTTTTCTGAAGTTGTGTATGCTTCAGTCATAATGACTCTACGAAAACAAAATAATGATCAACAATAAAAACGGAGTCCGGTAAAGTTGCGACCCTCGAAATTTTGCAACCAAATTTCCGAGGGTCGCGAAGTTTACCAGAACCAAAAGATGTTCATACATACATCGCTTCCGTTAAGTTGTTCTCCTTAACATAATCATCCACCAATGTTCTAAAAGAATAGATAACGTTGTATGTTTCGTCTAGATCTTTAAGAACATTTCCTCGATCTATACATACAGGATCTATTTCGCATTCCGTATAGCCACGTGCAAAAGGTGCATCTCTAAACGTCTCGTCTTCCACGAGATAAGGAACTGCGTCCATACGAAAACCATCTATTCCCATGTCTAACCAAAACAGCATAACTTTCTAGAAATGCGTAAAAGTAATAGTGGATGTTACATATAAATAGTATGTATATATGTATGTACTTTGGGGGGACATTCACTGAGACCTAAGAGATCTATTGTGCCCCCTTACTTCTACTTAGTTTCTGAAGAGAGTCTCGGAAAATGGTGGTTCCTCTAGTCCCATTTCCCAGAGAAACTTCACAATGTCTGCAGGCTTCAACTTGGGTAAATGTTCCTCTTCTATCCGGTAATCTACCAGGTGCTGTGCTCTAGGATTCTGGAGTGCTGTGCAGTTGGAAAGTATGTGGATAGAGGTATCTTCTTCCATGCCACAAAATCTGCATTCTTCTTCCTCCTTTAAGCTTTTCCAGGTGCTCATTCAGGCGACAATGTCCCGTTAGGATCCCTGTTAAAACTCTTATCGCAGGTTCACTTTGACTTATGCATTCATTTGATCTCAACAGGTTGTAGTCACCCAGATTCTTTGATTGCATAAGCCCTACTAGATCTTTCCAATGGTCAGAGCTTCTCTTTTTCTCGGCTTCACCTATTTCTTTCAATATTACATTGGGGCTGATTCCACAAAAGGGTACAGGCCCCCAGAAAGGTATTTCAGTTCCCCTCTTTACTAGTTCATCTGCTATTTCATTTCCTTCTATTCCAGTGTGTCCTGGAATCCATATATTGTTCTCGCCTAGTTCAATGAGTTTGTCTAGGCATTCCCACACCATTTTGGAACTGATTACACAAGATCTCAGTGCTTTAATGACTGCTTGACTATCCGACATTATGATAATCCTTTGTCTTCTGTATCCTTTATCAATATTGAACTGGGCGCACTTTCTTATTGCGTGGATTTCCGCTTGAAAGATACTTGGGGTTTTTCCCAAGCTTTCCGAGTGTTTGGTTCCTGGCCCGAACACTCCTATCCCAGTTCCTTCTATTGCTTTTGAGCCGTCTGTGTACCATTGACTGGCATTATTTCCAAGACTGGTAATGGTGTTTGGATCTCATTCCTTCTTGTTGCTTAATTCCGTAACAAATTTCTTTGAAAAGTTATAAATAGTATGAGTATAGCTTCATTTTTTTACCTTCATTTCATCTAGAACTGTGGGATTTCTGTAATTTAGATCGGGCTGCTGTGATGAAAAATCATGGAAATAGAATTGTTTTCTGCCTTCGTGCCATGTCCATGCTGATCCTTTAAAATCTGACAACTGAAATCAAAATAGCATGAATAGCCTGACGGTTGTAACAAAAGTTTTCGCGGGATTTCCATTCGTGAGTAGCAGTAAAGACAGTGCTTGTTTGTGTGTTTTTTGTAAGGCAGAACTCATAGAAAGTTAACGAGCAGATCGGACTGCGTTCGGTGCACGGTCAATCGCGATAAGTGCCAAACGCCAGAGTTGAGATAATATCGGAGTATACCAATTTGTAGAGTGAGGTTCAGAGAACAAGTAGATGTTTCAATTTTGAAAAGTGTTCAGTAGGTCAAAAGTTATTTGCATCGAAAATTCAAAAATTTTTCGACTTTCAAAAATTTATATTTTTTTAAATAAGCATTATACGGAAAAATGACAATAGGCCTTTTCTTTCTAAAATAAGCCATATTTGCATAAAAAAATTTGTTCGTGCCGTACCATACCATTTATTCTTACTTTGTTTACTGTACTGGTTCTTCGTAAAAACGCCGGACATATTCGGATTCAGTGGCTCAAAATACATCACTTTTTTATTCTTGGACTTACGCAACATTGACCGTTCCCGGGCTAGCGACCTTTTTAAAACCGAATTAAAAACTACAAAGTCTAACAAGAATTGTACATTCCAGTTTACATCAAACTTCTAATAAGATAATCTCAACAAATAAAAACAATAACTTTTTAAAACGCACCCAATTATTTGGAGGAGTATTAGAGTCTCCGTTTTTACCATCTCTCCATATATAAAAATCTTCATATCCTTCAGTTCTATTAGCAGACAGTTGAAACCAATCATGCTGATCACTGGTATGATTAGGAACGAAATCCATAATAAGTTTAATTCCAAGATTTTTGGCTGCTGTAACTAAATTTTTAAAATCCTCGATGGTACCATAATCTTCGTCTATTTTGTAATAATCTCTAATATCGTATCCTTGATCCACTTGAGGAGAATCGAAGATTGGTGATAGCCATGTTGCTGTTACTCCCAAATTCTTTAGATGATCTAATTTACTGATAATACCTGGAAAATTAAAAGAGTGATCTAGCGGTTTTTACCCTGAAAACATAGGTATAGTTTGGCAAGTCTATCTGAAGCTACGGGGAATCGGTGAGAGGTGAGAAAACATGGCGCATATCTGTCATAAACGTACAAATGGCGTACGGTACCTATTTTACCAAGTAAAATTGACTATTTCGCTAGAGTAAATTGATAACTGACAAAATTTGAAGGTTTTGAACTGGCGATTTTTTGTATTGTCGCGGCAATTTTTTGACGTTTAATATATCAAATCTAAGTGTATAAAATTCTATAACTCTGTGATAAAATTCAATATAAAATCTTTGTTAGTGGTTTCTAAGGAAACTAAGTTGTTTATTCATTTATTTAACTGTCTAAAAATTATTAAAACTGTTTCAAAAATTTAAATGAGTATTATTAACATGAATAATACAAGATTTGGAAATAATTCAATAAATGAAATAGAGAGTACAATTAAGCAAAGTATACCGTGAAATACAATGAAGACAAAAAAGTCTGCGTGGGAACAGTTTAGAATATTTTTGGACGAACGTAATTATACGTTAGAAAAGGATACTTCTGAACAAGTTATAGCAAAAATTCTTGAAGATTATGGTTTTAACATGAAAAAAAGAGATGGAACTGGTTATACTGAAGCTAGTGTGAAAACACTTTGGAATACGACTGCTCAAATGGTTCAGGAAAAATATTTTCTAGAATTTAACATCAAAATTGATCCATTTGAAGATATTACCTATAAATTTGCTAGATTGGCCAGGGATACAAAACGTAAAAAGCTTCAGGCTGAACCTGAAACCAGAAAAATAAGTTTAACGCGTTTACCAAAGGGGAGTTATTGAAAATGATAGAGAGCTATTCTGAAGATAGTCCTGATGGGTTACAGAAAAAGGTTTTTCATTCATGTTCGTTCCAATTAGCATGGCGTGGAAATGAAGCTGCTAATTGTGATATTAATTACTTTAAAAAAGAACATGATAATAAAGGTAATTTTACTGGCGGGGTAGAATACAATCCAATATTTTCCAAAACGACACAAGGAGGATCAAAAGCTTTATCTGGCAGTAAGTGGCTGATAAGACATAATGCTAACAACAATTTGTGTCCCGTTCGTTTATTTATAAAAATTATTGAAAAAAGAGAATCCAATCCTTATCTAACAACAACAAGATTATTTTTAA
The DNA here is from genome assembly GCA_910591695.1 of Galerucella pusilla. NCBI lineage: Eukaryota > Metazoa > Arthropoda > Insecta > Coleoptera > Chrysomelidae > Galerucella > Galerucella pusilla. The sequence continues at coordinate 51,651 of CAJUYI010000689.1, read as the reverse complement.
CAGTAAATCCAAATTGGGAGAAAGGAATATGGTACAAAAATTCACCATTGGGAATTAATACAATTTCAAAATGGACGAAAATATCGGCAGAATCAATTGGTATAGACACAAAAAAATAAAAATAACCAATCATTCACATAGAGCTTCTGCAATATCTGCATTAGCAAAAGAAGGAGTTGGTGAAAAGAAGTAATTAAGCTTACAGGACATTCTTCTGCCCATTCTTCGAAATCATATTTACAATTAAATGGAGAACACCATTTTCAACTTATAGAGAACCTTCAAAAAAATAAAAATGAAGAAAAGGAATCCTCAGTTTCTAACTTAAATTCATCACAGGTTATGATGCAAAACAATCCCCAAAATAATGCTACAACGTACAATTATTATAATAATTGTACTTTTTACATAAATAAGTAATTTTTTTTTCATAATGTTATTATTTTTTTTGGCTTTGTATAATTGAAGTTTGCAATAAATAAAACGTTTAAACATATGATTTTTTAGTTTTCCTCTCGTAAAATAGTCATGTCGAATACCACTCAATTAAAAATGTAAAATGTAGGGTAAAATTGTTTTCTTGTCGTATTCAAGTTTGTTGCTTTTAGGTAATTTTGCTCATGACATTTAATCCAAAACCACTCGCCTGACGGCTCGTGGTTTTGTTAAAAATGTCATTCGCAAAGTTGCCAAGCAACAAACTTTCATGACAATCGAAAAATATTCACTCTCGTGGTATTATATATGAAAATAAAAAGGTCACTGACAATACCAACGCCACTGGTTAAATCAATATCTATCAATTGACGGAGTGAGAGGGAAGCACACACGCACGCGCTTGCCAATAAGAGTTCAACTTTCGATAAAAATCACCAATTATGTAATTCGGAGGGTGTGGTAATTATCGTTTTCGTACAACGCTGCCAGAGCTTGAAGAAGCCCATAACAAATTTGGAAAAGTGTTCATCTTTTATTATTCATAAATAAAAAAAATCCAAGGAAACAAGCAATTAAAGAATTAACGTTTAATCATATTGTTAATATTGCTAATAAACAAAAGCCCCTTTTCTAATTATTATCACTATATACTTAGCCCTTTAGCTTTTTCATGGTTAAACGTGGCAATGTTTTCGACTGCATTCCTTTCACGGCTTCAGATAAACTTGCCAAAGTATATTAATTTTGGACACTCTGTAAATAATATTTAATCGTGCAAAATTCCTTGACATGATACGTATAATTGCGTAATCACCGCAATTTCAAAACCTTGATAATATAATTTATAATCTACGATGATAAAAATATAACAATGTGCACATATTAAATGTGTTCTGACAATAGATAATAAAAAAATTATTTAAACAATGTTTTGGAGTGCATACAGTAGCGGAGGACGGAAGTTTGAGGGAGCAGCATTCGTTATGGATAAAAAAATGGGTATTTTGTTTTTTGGGCGCTTTCCACTTCATATTATGTAATGGCGTGAAGTTACAAATTACTACCAAGGCAGTCGCTGATAATAGAGGAGAGGATCACCCCCAAATAGTCGTTTAGAAAATGAAAAACCGACCAACCTCGTTCTAGTCGCTAAGAACAGTCTATCTTTATATTTTCGAGGGTGCTGAACACGAATATGACATTTATTTTTTTCTAAAATTGGGGGAACATGGTCAAAATT
>CAJUYI010000689.1:0-34973 GCA_910591695.1 Galerucella pusilla | reverse complement strand
TTAATGAAAAGTTCATTGTATTAAAGAAATTAGGGTTTATGAACGCCGTTCATTAATATTATGTACAATTTTTTGAGTGAACTCAATTGCTTCACAATGGCGGCGATAGCGGTACAAGAATTGCTTATTTAAACATGGCGATTTATAAAACAACAATTTCATCCCAAAGAAATGCCTTAAACAATATTTTATTGTAAAATGGAACGGTATACGATAACTGTTTTATAACGAAGAATATTTAGGCACTATACAACTAAAAAGTGTTTTATAATGCAACGCAATTGAATGCTATACGATATGTATTATACAACATTATACAGCTTCAATAAGACAAGCTTAAGTAACTATTTTAAATGTTGTAGCTGTTAGTTATATAGTATATTATAGAACTCTTATACAAAAGGTGTAATAGTCTTATAAAATGATATTTTTGATATTGTATAAACTTGCTTATAAGGTATTATATCATTTTAAAAGAAATGATCGTATAATGCGTTATAGTACCTATATATATTGTAAAAGTCACTATGGAATCATTCAATACAACAATTTTCTTTAAAAAACAAAGTTATCGCAACAAAAGGCTTAATAAAAACAAAAAGTTCTTAAGACAACGCTATTCGACAGTTATACAACAATTCAGTCCTCTTAGAATTCCATTTTGCTAGTTGGGAGGGAAACGCCGTCGTAGAGCCCATTATATATAACTCTTGGTTCAGACTTGGATAAAGTCGATTTGATATGGAATTTCCGATTTGTAAAAGCTGTTTATCTGCGTTCGAATATGATTAGTGTTAGTGTAGTAAATGTAAACTGTATAACCAGAAAAAATGCAATTGGTTATTTTGATTGAATCAAACAAAAGTAGGTAGCCCGGTATATAAGGACACTTTCTATGAAATTAGACGACATAAACTCGGGAACATTTCAAAATCGTCTGAATATGTATGAGAAGGTCCCTCGAATTCACAGTTGGTGCAGGACACACAATCTGCTGGTCATATTACGGCCCCGATGCAAATTAACTTAATTTATTTTGCATGTTAAGTATCTGGAGAAATCTTAACTTGTGCCTAAGACAAATCCACAATTGTTTTCTGAACTTTGCTTCTATTATATTCAAAATTGTGTCTTAAAATTATTATCAATATTTTATTTAATTACCCAACTATTTATACTTACTTACGTGATAATGTTTATTTATAGTAAAAGGAATGTAAGTAACATTTACTATACTGCAAGCGCTAAATGTGAGGCGAGCCCGCCCCCATGCGCACATACTCATTTTCAATGTTACCTCCCACTGGATTTTGTAAAGTAGTAAATCGTAATAGACTTACAAGTTAACAACGTCAAGAATAAATTGAGAGGTCTGCTGACTAAATTCAGATACTTAGATGATGTTTTAACATTGAAAAATCTTAAAATGTTGTACCTATTTCTCGTTGGTGCATTCTCAATTGCAGTATGGTTTATAGGTTAGGTTGGGGAGGTGTAACAGAAAGCAATTTACAGTCTTTTAAGGTATTACAAAAGTGGACAGCGAAAATAATTTATCAAATAAACAACCAGTCCAACATGAGAGCAAAAGAAAACTTAATCAATATATCTATACGTGAGAAAACAATCTGTCAAGGCTCAGTGGAATTTCTGTCAGCAAAAATTTCTAATATTTCACCTCTTGAAAAACATTAATAATCATAGAACATTTAAAATCTCTGTAAAGAAATGGATGTTATGAGTCTGGGGATGGGTAATTTGGTCCCCGCTACCTGTGTTAATCCTTTGGTATCCAGGCACTTCGATAATCCGGCTGGTAATTTCGCCCCCAAACTAAAATATAATTATTTCGGCTTCTTGGAAATTTTTATGAATAACAGGTGTTTAGACGGATATAAAACCCTTATATTATTATAATTTGCAATCATTTGAATTATTACTTAGTTTGAGTAGATACGTGTGAATTGTTGTGAGAAAGCAAATTAGGTGAAAATTATTAAAAGTAATCGTGGCAAGGATTTACTACTTGTAGTTAACGGTTACAAGTTTAATTTCCACAAAAAACTGAAAACTTCAGAAGAAACTTGTTGGAAATGTACCAACAGAAAATGTAAGGCCTGTATCTATACATTAGGTGTATCAAGTGCAATATTCTAAAACTTCATCCGAACACTGTCATCTTGCGGACATTTCAACGTTAAATAGGCAAACAGTTTCTGCAGTTTGCAAGAGAAAAGCTGTTGACGATATTTCTGAAAAACCGTCAAAAATTATACGTATGGCATTGAAAAAAAATTTACCAGCGACACTAACAACTAGGGACGTCGAGAACGTTAGGAAGAATATGTATAATAGTCGACGTAAGTTTATACCAGCGCTTCCGAAAAATATTAACGATGTACATGAAATTTTGAATTCGATTGACGTAAAAACTTTTTATTAATTGTGCGTTAAATAATATCATTGTGTTTACGTGTCTTTCAAATCTTGAAGCTCTGGGGAAAACGCAACGAATCTACGTCGACGGCACATTTGATTATTGTGCCAAATATTTCACACAAATGTTTACAATTCACGGTTTTTTACACGGACATTACATACCTTCAATGGTATGCCTTCTACCCAATAAAAAATCGGAAACATACGAAAGACTGTTTCTTTTGGTTCAAGATAAGTGCTCCAAAATTAATATTAACTTCGATTTTAAGGAAATAGTGTGTGATTTTGAAATGGCCATACATAAAGCAGTTCGAAAAGTTTGGTCTTCCACCCAAATCATCGGATGCAGATTTCATCTCGCCCAGGCATGGTTCCGGAAAATTAAAACTAGCGGTCTAGTTGTGGAATATAACGATGCGAGCAGTGATATTGGTCGGTGGTTGCACTTGACTTTTGGTCTTACTTATTTAGATCCTAATGAAGTGGGTGATTGCGTTGCGTTCGAACTATTCGAAAATCTACCAAATGACATGAGATTGGAGAAGTACGCTGATTATCTAATCGACAATTATGTTGATGAAGAATCTCTTTTTCCACCGACAATTTGGGCCAAAAATTCGTCTGATCTCACGCGAACAACAAACGCTTGCGAAGCTTTTCACAGAACTTTTAACGATTCATTTTACAAAGAACATCCAAATATAATAACATTTCTTGAGAAATTAAATGAATTCCAAATCGAAACTTATATCAAGTTGCAAAGTTGTCATTTGAAACATTATGTAAGAGACCCTAAAATTAGAAATCGTCAAAAATTTATTGAAAACCTCACAGAAAAATACAAAAACTCTGAAATAGATAGAACTCATTTTTTTTAACATGTATTTCATTTAAATGTGTAAAATTTTGAAATTCTCATTTGTGTAAAAATTATTTATATGTTCATGCCATAGAGTTGAAATTAAAACCTTTAAAGTAAACTATTTTCATGTTTTGATTTTATTTCTTCTTTGAACCGAAAGCATATACCTGATTGCGGGGACGAAATTACTTGTAGGGAATTTATACCTGTCAGCCATGATGACCAAATTACCTTTTGAAATTTCGTGACGTCATCTTTGGGGACCAAATTACCAACTCCGATGAGTCTAATTGATCATGCAACTTTAAATTATAGAATAATGTCAATTTACTCTAATATGTGACTATTCAACTGATTTTTCTTTATCATTAGGTAGTACCTAACTCTAACGAATTAAATTACCAATAATTATAAATATAGATGAAATTTATCGTATTAGCAATATATTTCGAGTTAATATTTTAAGGTGTTTTATAAATATTTTTTAATTATGTGAAAATATCACGTACAAGCTCCTTAGTCACTTCAGTGATTTTAAGTTTATTCCTGTACTTTTAACAATTACTTTTATAAAATTATTTATTATAATTGTATTGTACTTTCAAATGGGGACATGCAGAACGCTGTTATAGGCAACTCACAACACACATTTAGAAGTGAATTATAAATTATTGAGGCATCATAGTTACTCATTCTAAACCTAACTGACTACATACAATGATGTAAATTTTAATTCACGAATCCACGGTTTATAAGATATACGTAAGTAAAAGTTAAATCAAAACTAAAACTCGCTGAGAACCGGACCATCTATTTTACTAACTTTTCAATATTTCAAAGAAATTCTATAAACGCGTTTTCATAACCAACAATTTCCAGGTAGTTTTCGTAAAATATTCATTGTATTCTAAGCACATGATACAGCCCCAAAAGTAAAGTGTGTGTATATGCGAATAGGCCTGTCAAGAAGGCCCTATGGCTCCCTGGAGACTGCAGGACTCGGTCCTTAAAGCCGCTCAATTTGAATAGGAAGTCGAGGACTAACAAATAATTTTTTTTCCTTTTCGTTTATTGCTTTTTATAGATATTCTTGAACTTTTTTAATCTAATAATGTTTCAAATAAGATATTTAGAAATAGCTAAAACATGTTTAATATTTTGTACACTTTGTCGGATTGACATTTACTATTTGAAGGCTTACTCCACACTGTACATGAAGCAGAGAAGCTAGAGAAATAGCTGCTTCTTCTTATTGAACGGTCTCATCTGTTCTTTGAAAAGTATTTTTCCAAAATTTTTGTAAAGTATTATCTTTATACAATGGTATTATATAATAAACTATCATCTTTGACATCTATTGAAAACACGCTAAGCTAAAATGACAATTTCGAAGGGAAACTTTAATTAAGTGAATATAATTTCTTCTTGTTATTAAATCGATCTATTTCGTTTTTGTTTGACCACCCTGTATGACCCAGTAAACCGTACTCATTGTATAAAATACCTTATAGAATTATACATTGACAGTATATTTGACGTCTATGGGGCATAAGACATCCTTAAAGGTTCTCCAGAACAATTCAACGTCAAAATGTCGCTTGATAAGTTTTTTTCTTGTTATACGTGGAAGACAAAAAGCTATTCACTATTCAAATGCGGGTAATTCGATCTTTTTACTAAACTCGTTCTTTTCCGTTTCCGTTATACACTTAAACAGACTGCCCTTATAATAGCTGTCTACTTTTGTTAAAGGACACGACATATACTTCGGTAAAAAAGCAGAGAGAATTGATTTTAAATTTTTATTAATAGAATATAGAGAACATTAATTTTAAAACATCCAAAAAAAGGTGCATTAAAAGCTTGTAGTTAATTGTTAAAACTTTCAGATCCACACTCATTTTCCTCGGTAATATATACCACAAACCCTTCCTTTTCTTACTTGGTCGTTTATTCCCCTTTAAAGTTGAATGGAATATGCACCTGATGCCGGCCGTTTGTCTAAATAATTTGAAAACTTTACCACTTCAAGTGGTCGTTTCATTATTTCAATAGCGGCGTCTCCGAATACCATTACGTAGGCCCATCTACTTTCACTTTTTACTCGACATTCTACTGTGGCATAGAAAAATATTACTCACGGTTCATTTTTATGAGTACCGACAAAAAATACTCAACAATTTGAATATTAAAGAGATATGTGACTTAAGGTGAATCTCCACATCATTTGTATGAACAAAATAGACGTTCTGGCCAATAGTCAAACGTTCAAAGGTCCGGAACCTGTAATTTTCTCAATTTGGCGATAACTCTACAAGGCTAAGCAATAGAAGGAGCTGGGATAGAAGTGTTCAGGCCAGGAACCTAACACTCTGAAAGCTCTTGGGAAAAACCCCAAGTATCTTTCAAGCGGAAATCCAAGCCATAAAAAAGTGCGCCCAGTTCAATATTGATAAAGGATACAGAAGACAAATGTCGGATAGTCACGCAGCCTTTAAAGCACTGAGCTCTTGTGTAATCAATTCCAAAATGGTGTGGGAAGGCCTAGATAAACTCAATGAACTAGGCGAGAACAATATAGTCACCTTACTATGGACACCAGGACACACTGGAATAGAAGGAAATGAAATAGCAGATGAACTAGCAAAGAGGGGAACTGACATACCTTTCTGGGGGCCTGAACCCTTTTGGGGAATCAGCCCCAATGTAATATTGGATGAAATATGTAAAGCCGAGGAAAAGAGAAGATCTGACCATTGGAAAGATCTAGTAGGGCTTATAGAATCAAAGACTTGGAACTTGGAACTTGCTTCATCAGAACAATGGAACCTTATGTGATCACAGGTCTCTGACTACCATAACACATAGCTAATAGATCTGTCTGGGACCCATGCCCTATAGTTTGTTCCATATAGTTAAGTTGAGGGTTTTTACCAGTACAACATCTGGATATTTTCTTCCTCAACAAATGTAACGCTTCTCCACCCAGTCTACTTCATTCATATTTCCGTCAGTCAGTCAATATCGAGATAATTATCAAAACAAGGTTAGTTTCTTAGAATTCAAAGTAAAACTGCGCTAAGAGTTTTAACAGGGATCCTAACGGGACATTGTCGCCTGAGAAAGCTCAAAATAGTGGAGGAAGAAGGATGCAGATTTTGCGGCATGGAAGAAGAAACCTCCATCCACATACTTTCCAACTGCACAGCACTTCTGAATCCTAGAGCACTGCACCTGGGAGATTACGGGATAGAAGAGGAACATTTACCCAAGTTTTTTACTTTTTTCAGAAGTAATCAGTAATCTGTAATCGATTACAATTTTGGTGTAATTTTGTAATAATTTCATGATTACAAAAAGTAGTCATGATTACCATTCTATGATTACATCTCTTCCACAAGTAACTCGCAGTCGCAGTCTGTTTGTACAGCTCAGGAGTCGAGTCAGAACAGAAATATTCTTGTTTCGCGCCTACTTATATGTGTGACCATATTATTAATCTCAGTACCCCAAGGGCGGGTCCACGGTGGTTAACAGGGGTAATTACCAATCACCCCTCCTCCTCCAAGATTAAAACGAACACACAATATCTAATTTAAAATATGAAAACCATTCATGATACGAAATAATTTTAAATTGCTTTACAAAGGTTTAATGAGGTAGGCTGATGATGAGGCTGATGTAGAGTGTGTAACTGTTGAAAACTTAAAAATTTAAAATTGTAATCGCACCTGTAGTCATATTTTATGACTACAACGGGCTCATTTACACATTTTTTATTTATTTTACCATCATTTTGAGGCTCTGTGCAAAAAGTTAGACGTCAGCGAGACTGCTAAGTCGCCTAAAAAATTAATTAAACAGCGCTTCTCTCCGAATTTCAGACGTGACGTCATCGCATATGAATTCTCTCGTTCAGAGAGCGGATACCGCGCCGATCGGTTTTCGGTTAGATGACTACTTAGCTAGTAACAGTACTTTGCTTGCTTATATACTTATTATTTTTAACATACGTTTTGGCAAACTTTAAACAGTGTTATGTTTGTGGAATAAGAACATTTAGAAATAATTTAAACTATTCGACACAATGGACCAGAACCAGAGTAAAAAAGCTATAAATATTGTGCGGTTCCAGAATATAAAAGAATTACGATTAAAACATCTAACAAAACATTTATATATTAATTAGGATGCAAAAAAAAACGGAATGGCAGAAAAGCATAAAAGACTCAAAGCATTCACTGATAAGTCAACATACTTTGTTTGTGTATTTTTAAGATTTCATTTTTCTTCAATCAGAATCTTTATAAGTAAAACACCTTATAAAATACGTTGTGAATCCATATTGAGAGGGTTATTGAAAACCAAACGCTTGTATTAATCTAAATTTATTTAAAAAAATAGATAATATTGTTCTTATAACTTGTGGTATTATTTATGTTCAAAATTATTTAATAAAATAATGTGTCGGCTCTTCACAAATTAAATTTTATTAAATACTGCTTTTTCCAAAAAAACAGGTAATCTTTTTCAGTAGATCATCAACAAAACTGGCGTATATTATGTGTTTCAAAAGAAATTATTTTATTTGATTCAAAGTCCGGATCAGCTCTAACAAATATCGCTTTTTTTACCATTGAGGTGCATGTACATTTGAATCTGATATAAACATTTGGAACTAATATTACCTGCTTTATCAAAATAAGTTTTTCTTGTTCTTTTCAACATTGGTGATTTAATTTCCACTACACATTCATCATAAATAGCATTTGGAGAAGCTCCTTTAATTGGGCAGTCTGCAGTTAAAAAAATGCAATTTTTTACTGAGTAACCTGTAGCGAAATCTCCCTAACTTTGTCCACCAGACCAGGAATAAAATAAAACATCTGAAATCACCCTGTATATCATTTGAGAGAGCATGCATTTATGAAAATATTGACATTTTTAATCATTCTGGCCGGAAAACAGCCAAAAACGATGTGTCACATAGTATAAAGTTATAATTTAATAAACTCGTGTTTTTTATTAAAAAACTCCATAATCATTAGCAAGTCCACTTCTGGAAAATGTAATGCTTTTTTAAAATTAGGTCCACACATTTTATTTTATTCACAAAATTTCAAAATTCAAAATAAATAAATTCTACGCTAGACACGTTACAGTTGGAAGCGTAATGTTAGTGCACATTAACTTTCATATGCGGTGACGTCACAGTCATAGTCTTTGCCCCGCTCTCGGTATGCTTGTTTAATATTAGCAGAATGACATATTCTATTGACATGAAATTTTCAGAATCATATTTTTATCCTTAGTACTTACTTTGTTTTACGACAGTTAAAAATTCAGTAAACGAGCCCATTGTAATCAGTAGTCGATTACTTTTTTCCTGTAGTCGTCCCAGCTCTGGGTTCGTGTAAAGTCTTCATTTGGCAGAATTACGATCATGTTGGGAGAGAAAACAAAATTATGGCAGGGAGTATTTTTTTTTATTTATAACCGATACAAGTACTATTACAAAGGACAGAAATGTAGAACCAGACCAATAAAACAATATTTTTTTTTTCAAATTCAATTACAATTTTCCATTTCAAAATTATACTTAACAGCTATAAAAACTAATAAATAACAAGCGATAATAATGACAACTCCCCGCATTTTTTATATTCAGATATTTTTATAACAAAATAATTTTTGTTGCGTGTATGCAAAAATTGTTACCCGTCATGTAAAGAAAAAAAATAAATAATGATCAAATGAGAAGAAAAAAAAATGATTTTTGCATACACATAACAATTCACGATGATATAAATAGGATAATTTCTCCCCCCCCTCAAAGTTGTTAAATAAAAAAAATTCAATAAATCCGTTGAGATTGCGTATAAAAAGATTGGATCTGACAAAATGTCGAATTTGGAACATCCTCGCAAATATTTATCACAAAACAAAATCGTATTAAATATGTCTCTGGAATCTCGTGAACAAATTAAAAAATAAAACTGATTTTATTAAATGACGACATATTTAATACTCGATCTTTATTCAAATTGTGTTTCCGGTAGAAACCGGACGAAAGATCAACGACCGGTGCACAAAAAAATCTCCTAGTTACATTTTGAGCGTACACTTATCACAAAATTACCGATAACCAGTCACTTTTGTCACTTTATTAAACGGAGTCCTTTTTTCTCCTCGCACAAAAGTATAATAAGTCCATAACAATAAATATTCTCGAGATCTCTCGGTATCCATCCAAAACGCTTATTGTTAACAAAGTACCACCGAGAAAACGGAGATTTTGATGGACGCTACTCTCCTGGTAGTACCAACAACAATAGATCCGGTGGATTTTTTTCAACAAGTCGAAATAGAAAGTTTGAAACTACATGGGTAACAAAAAGTGCGTTTCAAAACGAAGGTTGGGGAGTTTTTAACGTTTTTTTTTTTTGAAAAACAACTCGGTTGTACATTAAAAATAATATTTCAGAATTCAACTATTACCATTCATCCCCTAAATACGCAAAAGCAATTCACTCGAACGTGAAGAGAATCTAATGCCATTTTTTATTTATTTTTTAGTGACTCATTTTTACGAGAATAAAAAGTAATCATTGAAATGTCTGAGAAAAAATTACCAGATCAAGAAATAAATCGAAATATACGCAAGATTTTTTATATGCATTCAACCCACCATACCGTTGAAATTTTACGAAGAATAATCTTTTTAAAATGATAGTTATTATAGAAAATAAATCCAATCCCAATGATTTTGATTTTATCCCATTTCCTCTCAATTGAAAGTGGTGGGACGCAGCAATACCAACATGAAAACCAATTAGAAACAAACGAAAATTGTGGACAAAAATATCTTGCGTCCAATTTGGAATTGGTTATTCTCAGAGTAATTATCTATTTAAAAGTATTTTACATTTTTCATGAAATAAAACGATTAAATTGAGATGAATACATAAAAAATCATTTAGACCGAAATATCTTAGAAATTTTTTTCAAAAATGAACAATAATTAAGATTTTCAAGGTATAAGTTGATATTTTGATTATATTTGTTTCGGAAGATTAAATATGCGTTTTTGCTTGTATTTTTTCGTTCAAAATGTACCGACGAGTTGTCTTTGAAAATTTGTAATTTTCTATCACAGACACGATGTTGCATGTAAACGTAAGACTCCCACACTTTCACAATATATAACGAACTTTCTGAAAAAAATTCACCCGCGTTAAGAAGGAACAAAGCTCCCTAATATGTATTCAACGCAAATGAGCAGAACTTTCCCTTACTAATAGTACAAACGACGGTAGTTCAAATGTACGGTTTTAAAATTCTTAAATATTTTCTTCAGTACGCCAAAAAAATCAATCGATTTCTACAATTATTTTAATTTGTTCCTAAAAACTACGTAATGGACGTTTTTAATCAACAAAAATTATGTCGACCTCATTCCAACCGTTCATCAACTTTTTTTTAATTTTGATGACTCGCCTTATTTGATTGTTATCGCGAATATTTGTACTATATCACAATTCACATTCAGTCGTAGTTCAAATACACTCACTCACACCCAATAAATTATATAACCTGATAAAAAATCATCAATTGGATAAATAAGCTGTGACGATTACTTAAACATCAACAATAAGTAGTTCATTTGCGCATCAATGTTTTTCTTTCAATCAAAAAAAATAGTTCAAATGTATCTTTTAACGGATAGATACGATCAGTAACTTTTTTCAATTCATCCCACTTCTGATACGATCGAGTACTGTGGTTTGTGGTAGGAAAATTGAACAGATTTCAAAAGAAATAGGATATAATTGATTAACAAGAGTATATTAAGATGAAACAAGTAAGATTATGGATGGTTCTTGGTATAATTATCGATTCTAATAAAATTTCCTAAAATAAAACGATCAATTCAAGATGCTACATTGATTCAGCGAATATATTTCTATCAAGACCTAGAAATCACCGAAAAACTATCAAGTACACCAGAAAATTGAAAAATTACCTTTTTTCTTTGTATCTATAAAGAGTAGTTCAAGTGTACCACATGATATATCCATTTTTCACGATTTAAAGACAAATAATCCCAAACCCAATCACTATCTATCTGACGGAATCAAATGATTTTTCTTCCATTTTAAGGGAATTAAAATAAATTAACTGCATTTTGATTCTATCAACTCTAAATCGAAAGTACAAGGACTGTAGTTCAAAAATACCTCTCGTATTCAACCCTCAAAGTACGGAAAGCTAATTTAGGACACAGTAGTTCAAATGCCCTTTTCATGTATTTCACTTTTAACGTACAAAGCTCCAAGGTAAGGGAACAGTAGTTCAAGTTCTCTTTAATTTCACTTTTAAGACACGAAAAACTAAATTAAAGGACAAAAGTTCAGATGTATCACATTTACCGTATAAAATTCCAAGTTAAAGGAGAGTAGTTCAAGTGCACCATATGATGTATTCATTTTTTTACGTTTTAAAGACAAATAATCCCAAAACCAATCCCTATCTGACAAATAAAATGTCTTCCATTTTGAGGGAATTAAAACTAACTGCATTTTGATTCTATTAACTCTAAATCGAAAGTAAAAGGACAGTAGATCAAAAATCCTCTCGTATTCAACTCTCAAAGTACGGAAACCTAATTTAGGAGACAGTAGTTCAAGTTCACTTTCCATGTATTTCCCTTTTAACGCACAAAACTCTAAGGTAAGCGGACAGTAGTTCAAAAATTTCACTTTCAAGATACGGAAAACTAAATTAAAGGACCAAAGTTCAAATGTATCTTATATTTATCGTATCAAACCTCAAGTTAAAGGAGAGTAGTTCAAGTGTACCACACGATATCATTTTTTTACGTTTCAAAGACAAATAATCCCAAAACTAATCCCTACCTATCTGACAAATCGAATGATTTCTCTTCCTTTTCGTGGTAATTAAAATAAACTAACTGTATTTTGATTCTATCAACTCTAAATAGAAAGTACAAGGACAGTAGTTCAAAAATACCTCTCGTATTCCAACTCTCAAAGTACAGAAACCTCATTTAGGAGACAGTAGTTCAAATGCACTTCTCACGTATTTCCCTTTCAACGTACAAAGCACTGAGGTAAGGGTACAGTAGTTCAAATGTACATCTATCTTCCGACGTAGGTGAACATTTCGAATATTTTGCTTTTTTTTCTATGACCTAAGGTAAGTTCTGCCCGTTTGCATTATCAAATCAAATATCACACGATCGCACAATATTTTTCCCATAAATTTTCACTTTGTATAAAAAAAACTCAAAACAAAAAATATCTTCTTTGAAAAATGGAAAATTAAAAAAAAAATGTTCTTTTTTCAGTTCCGTATTTTTCCTTTTTTTTTTACAACTATTTACACGATTCAAAAGTTTTTGTTTTATGGAGAGTCACACTCGTTTTATTTGCACACAAATATATTATATTTACTTGGTATTTTCGATTTCCTCGTCGTCTACTTTGGGCACGTACAATTTCGGATCGATCACCTTCGGTATCGGTTTGATTTCCGTACCGAGTTCCTGTTCGATACGATGCAGTGAGAATCTGTCGTCGTACGTGATCAAATTGATGGCTATACCCAAATGACCGAATCTACCCGATCTTCCTATGCGATGGAGATACGTTTCCGCCATCTTCGGAAAATCGAAATTTATCACAACGTTCACCGCTTGCACATCGATACCTTCAAACAAATTTCCGTTAAAAAAATGATATTCACCGAAGGTCTCTTCTCGCAAGCCGCACAGACAGTCTTTGCGCCGAATCCGAATTGTCAAAGACTCTCTGTGATGCTTGTGAGAACAGACCTTAAGACACAAATATTCAGAGCATAAAGTAACATTGTCACTTGTCATTGTCAAATGAAAGACGATAAATACGAAGGATTGTTACTTTACGTTCTTGAGCTAAAAAAGGAATTCGTTCTTACAAAAAATGGTAGAAAATTCTTACCTCTGGTAAATAAATCTGAACAGACTAGATTTCGACAGAGACCGTTCCTGAAATCGTGGAATACCCTGTTTCTGTGCGCCTGCGCCATTTTCGCGTGTATATAATAACACGAGTAACCGAGTTCTGTGATTTTCTTAGCCAATAATTCCACCCGTTGGGTCGAATTACAGAAAATAATACTTTGATTTATTTGTAACTGAAAAATACAAAAGAACAATCCCAGTTATTCAATTCCCTTACTTTAATCTTAAAGCCAAATATCAATAACGAAACATTTTATATAATTGTGGTTAAAGGTTTTATAAAGCCCTGTATATCAAAGAAATTCGTTAGTTGTTATACATTAAAAAGTAGATTAATTACGTAAATATTAGAGACTGTAAATATTTACAAACAAAAAGTCTAAATGAAAATATAAGTAAAGATAAGTTTCGGATAAAACAAGAAGTCGAAGTAGTTTTAAAAAGCCCTGTATATCAAAGTAATTCGTTAGTTGTTACACATCAAAAAGTAGATTGATTACGTAAATATTAGAGATTGCAAATATTTACAAACAAAAAGTCTAAATGAAAGTAGTTCGTAAAGAAAATATGAGTTTCGATTAAAACAAGAACAAGAAGCAGTGATTATTATTATTATTCGTGATTCTCACCTTTGAAAAAAGAGTATTTAAACAATGTACTTTTTGCCTCTCTTGGACGAACGCGTAATACTGAGTGACACCTTTCAAAGTGAGTTCTTCCATCAAATTAATCTCATACGGATCACGTAGATGTTTCCTCATGAACTGTTCGACAGTCAATGGGAAGGTTGCGGAAAACAACAATATCTGCCTTTCTTGCGGCAAATTTTTAATCACAGTATCGAGCATTCCCTAAAATAAAAAAGAAAATTAAATATTGCAGTCTAAATCTATGTACAAACGCTCTAAGGCACAGAGATATTTACCTTAAAATCTTGAGAAAGCAATTTGTCAGCCTCATCTAGTACGAGAATCTTACATTGGTCCATTACCGCTACTCCTTTTTCCATCAGATCCAATATACGTCCCGGAGTGGCTATTATAACTTGGACTTTTTGGTATATGCGCATTATATCGTCTCTCAAATTCGTACCCCCCGTTGTCACCATGACCCGCACCTAAATTTACAGCAAATTTTAACAACAAAATCGCCACTCAAAGAAAAACGATAGAGAAAATAATTAGAGGAGACAAAAATAAAATATATGAAGTAATAAAAGCATTACGAGTACTCAGTTTCAAGATTTATCTGCTAGAAATTAATATTTTATCAATTTTAATTACATAGAAATGAATTCAATACATACTTCTAAGTATTTGGCCAGTTCAATGCATATCTGTGAAGTCTGTAGTGCTAATTCTCTTGTGGGCACTATGATGAGCGCCTGGATGCAGTCTTTTTTCGGATCGATTTGTTCCAGCACAGGGATGCTGTATGCACCAGTCTTACCTGAAGAATAAATACATGAAAATGCACTACTTATCACAGAAAATATAATAAATTATCTTACATTAAAAAATTTACTTGTATGTGACACAATTTCAATGTTAAACTTGTAATTCAACATTGTTAAGTTAAATCGAGTCAAGTTATTTGTGTTGCATATTTGTCCCCCGTATCTGACATTTAATCTCAGATTCAGTCTACTAATATGCCAGTTCAATAATGATTTTTATGAACAGAATTTTGGTCTTGCCATGGGCTCTTGCCTCCCACCAATTCTATCGAATATTTACATGAAACATTTTGAAGCCAAAATAGTATATAATCAAAAATGAAAACCAATTGTTTGGTGGAGATAGTATCTCTGAATGATTTCTTAACGTATATAAATGAGAAAAATCATAAAATTTTAAATTGAAAATAACAGAAAAATCGTAAAATTTGAATTTGAAAATAACAATTTTTTGCCATTTTTAGATGTTCTATCAATAAAACACCTACAGGGTATGAAACAAGTGTTTATCGTAAGCCAACACACACTAATAGGTATTTGAATTTTGAATCAAATCATGCTATAAGCGTTAAAAAAAGGGGTAGTAAAATCATTAGACGATAGGGCCTGAATCATTTGTTCTAGTGATGATCAATTTACAAAGGAGAAAACTCTTCTGAAAAATGTTTTAAATGCCAATAATTACCCGGCAGAATTTGTAAATAAAGAAATTAAGAATATAGAGAAGTGCTCATTGTTAATACCCCATAATAATAATATTAATAATTCAGCTAACATAATCTTTAAAAACTTGACAATACCGTATGTTAGGGGTTAATTAGAAAGAATTAAGAAGATTGGTAATCAATTCAATATTCGAACTAGCTTCAAATCTAACAATTTATTGAGATCTATACTAACAAAAACGATTCCAAAAAATGAAGAAGTCTTCAAAAAAATTGCATATATCAGATATCTTGTGAATGCGACAAATTCTATTTAGGTGAAACATCTAGACCATTGAAAGTCCGAATAAGTGAACATAAAAAACATATCAAAGATAGGGAGTTCTTTAAGTCAGGTATTTGTAAAAATGCTTGGGAAGAGAGGCATAAAATTCAAAGGGATTCGACAAAAATAAAGCGCCCAATAATAAAAGACGAAAAATCAAAGAAAGTGCTTTTATACAACTAAATGCAGATAAACGTGTAGCTAGTATTTCAGCCGAATGTAGTCAAATTTGGTTACCAATGTTAGAAAGAGAAATTTCCAATAATCAATTACCTGCGTTATCAGGATAGCATCATAAGTTTTTATCCAGGTTTTCTTATGATTTATCATTGGAATAGTTGTTAATCGATACACACTTCAATACACAAAATCACCAAACTGAATTATACATGTTTTGAAAACAAAAATAATCATACACAAAAAAGTAACAACAAACCCCTTTTATTAACCTCATTTCCAAAATAAGCGAAAAAAGCGCTATCCCAATAAAAACCGTTCCTGGAATGTGCACTTCACTGGATTCCATTTCTAGTAGACTATCATATCTTTAGAATGTCATAAAATAAAACATTTTATTCCACATTTTAACAGAGATGTGATCTACTATGAATGGACCTTAATAAAATTTGATAACAAAGTTTTGTAGTCTTAAACTTCAAAATATTATTGATTGTCTAGTTGTCATTTTTTTCGTTGTGTCAGATGGGGACCAAAAATTATTTTATTACTAGTTAATCTTGACAACGGTAGCTGGAACGCTACCGAAACGTAGAAATAAAAAAATATAAAACATTATTTTGGTTTGATTCCCAAAAAATAAGATAAAAAATAATAAATAATGCTACAAGGAACTTACAGAAGATATAAAATAAGTATTTCACTTTACGCACCTGTTCCATTTTTTGCTCTAGCTAGTACATCTTTTCCAGACAACGCTATCGGGATTGACGCTTCCTGTATTGGAGATGGTTTTTCCCATCCTTTCTCAAAGATTCCCATAAGCATCTCCCTCTTCAAGCAGAATTCTTCAAATTCATTACCTCTTGTGTCAGTTACGTCCTGAAATAGTTCAAGAAAAAAAAACTATGCAATAAGTTGTACTAACAAATATTGTTACTAAAACATTCAAGATTTTCATCAGTAAATGGATTTTCATTTATTAGTATGAAATGAAGGGGAATCCAAATGCTTATCAGCTCATCATTGTTAATATCCCTTAGGAACCCGACACACCAACTGTATATCTAGTACCTGTTTATGTGAAAATAATTTTACGTTATCTCACCAAAAGCTCTTCAATTAAAAATGCCAAAAGGTATCATTGGTATTGGACCTTGGATTTTGAGGATAAGTTGAGAAAACAATAAAAATCGCATAGTGGTACAGCTATTGTTAGATTTATGGCAATTCCAAAATAAGATAATTTGATCAGAAAAGTATCTATCCATATAAGTGGTACAAGTATTAAATTGTGATATAAAACATTCAATTTATTTTATGAATATAAAATTGATAAGAAAATCAAAAACACAATACGAATTATATTATGTTAAAACAGTTTGGGTTATTTATAGCATGAAGATTGATAATAAAGTTGTCATAACAAAAAATGTCTTATCTAAGAACTTGTGGTTATGACTAATTATGCAATCGCTACACATTAACTAAGCTGACAGTGTCTGGCACTGTGGATTATTGTACGAATTACATCAAATGAAATGTCTGGAATACTTGCTATTAATAAAAAAATAACCTCAGCGATAGAACATTATGAAAATCCATCAAAAAACTTCTATATCAAACCAAAAGTACTGTCACTTAAGGATAAATTGACAACTTCATCTTAATAGTTTCCCAAGTGGATGCATAATAAATAAAATAATGGATACACTAAGCTTAGAATGAGATCACACACAATCGTAGGAATGAACATATCCTCATAAGACAGTTGGGGAAGTGGTAAATACAAGGAAAACAAAAGTGAACAATAATGAAGTTGAAATACTAACAATACATAAACCACATAAACCAAGAAACATTAAAGCTAAGGTTTAAATCACAGTTTAAACACAATTTTGATAAAAATTGTGTTCAAATTACCTGTTTTGTTACAGAAATGTATTAAAATACTTGGAAGTATTCCAAGCCTTCAAAGAACTCTCAATTTCAAACAAAGCACCAAGGTTAAATGTAATTATACAAAGTACTCAAGTAAAGAAACATTCTCTTGGTATTAAATTATATAAAGATTGAAGAAAATTTGTACAACGACTATAACTGGATAAATAAAAAGTTACTTACACTGGTCTGTATTCTTCTGTCTTTCGGAGGAATTTTCAATTTTGATTTCCATCCCAAGTCATCCACTTTATTGTCATAATCCCTAAAAATTCACTAGTATTAACAATCATGGATATTAAATCAATTGTTCAAGTTGAAGATTTTTTTATTTCATGTCTAAAAACTAGAAATTATAAAAACCATTATCAACTTTTCAAATTGCTAAAAATGTATTATCAACTACATACATGTGATAACTGATAA
Organism: Galerucella pusilla; assembly: GCA_910591695.1. Lineage (NCBI taxonomy): Eukaryota > Metazoa > Arthropoda > Insecta > Coleoptera > Chrysomelidae > Galerucella > Galerucella pusilla. Next base: position 16,661 of record CAJUYI010000689.1, on the reverse strand, counting down.
TAGTAACACCTTTTCATAAATAAAAAAGATACTTACACCGTGTTGGGTAGTCCCATGACGTGATTATTTGATTTTAAAGTATCGGTCATTTTACTGAGTGTCGATTATAATGAAAGCAGAGTTTATAAAACCCAAAATGATTCTACAATGTGTAGAATAAGCCTTATACTGTTCGTTTTAACTCGTACTGCCAGATCAATCTGGATAATCTGGAAATTATAGAAATAAGCATCTTAAGGGTAGTTCATATAGATGCGAATCGCGAAATTGCGAATGCAACTTTCAATGTAGAAAATCGCGTTTTTCTCAGTCCGTTCATATAGAAACGAATTTCGCAATCACTCTAGGAACATTCAATTTTTGGTGATATGCTAAATTGTTGACATTTCAGAGTCTTGACGTAAAACGAAAAATATTCATAACCTATTTATCAAACATAAGAAAAACCTCAAGAATTGTTTTACTTTAATTATGGAAACGGAACAAAATTTTCTTCATTGGCGCAGAAGAAGACGAGTCTTCGCTTTATATTTATTATTTACTTTTGAAGAAAAGGCGTAGAAATGTAATGCGTACGATCGGTACCTGTGAAATATTCAAATGCAGAAAACAGCAAGGAGCGTACCACAATCTAGTTCAAGAAATGAGGTTGAAAGATGAAAAGAAGTTTTTTAATTTCCACAGAATGAACATAAAAGACTTCGATTTTTTAGTGGAAAAATTGTCACCAATTATAAGCAAGTCTTATTATGCACGTGAGCCGATATCCCCAAGCGAAATGTTATCAGCAACCTTAAGGTAAATTTTATATACTACACTTGTGTTATTGTTACTGAGAGGTTTTCCGAGAGAAATTTAAAGGTCTAAGTACCCAACAATGTAATCAGATTTTAATAAACATTAATTTTTTTTTAAAATTCAAATGAAAATTATTGTTAGATGTATTTACCATATAAAATAACTTGTAATACAATCTCCAATGCTATCCTTGAAAATGGAAATAAAGATATTCCAAAAGCTTGGAAAATAGTGTAAAGAGTACTCTTTTTACAATTTTGCCGCTTCCCCAATATTCCTGTCCTTCTATATTATTATTCGGCAAATATCTACTATAACTATAATATATATATTTTATGTATCATAATTTAACCCAATTTTTAATTTTAGATATTTAGCAGCGGGAATAAGCATGAAAAGCATTTCATATCATTATAGATTAGGAATGAGTACTGTATCCATTATTATAAAAAATACTTGTTCTGCTATTTGGGAAATTTTATGACAGGAATATTTGCAATTTCCCAAAGAAGAACAGTGGAAGGTCATTGCAGATAGGTTTGAAAGTAAATGGAATTTTCCAAATTGCATTGGTGCAATTGATGGGAAACATATTAGAATTCAGGTAATTTTTCATTAGATACATTCAGTGTTCTGTGCTATTTTATATTTAAAAAAATATCTTATATTAGCTCTAGAGAAATTGATGATAAACATTTTAGGCACCACCGCATACTGGTTCAGATTTTTTCAATTATAAGGATTTCTTCAGTATTGTGCTATTGGTCATATGCGATGCTGATTACTGCTTTACAGTAGTTGATATTGGAGCAAAAGGTAGACAAAGTGATGGGGGAGTGTTTCGAAATAGTAGTTTTGGTAAAAAATTCTATTCTAATAGTATAAATTTACCTCCACCAAGGAAACTATGGCAAGATGGTGATCCAATTCCATACTGCTTTGTGGGAGATGCCGCCTTTCCATTTGGAATTAATCTTATGCGACCTTTTCCTGGAAAGTACCTAGCCCAGAATGAAAGAATTTTCAATTATCGGTAAGATTATGTAAAAATAAATTTATTAGATATATAAACGTTCATAATTTTCAGATTAAGTCGAGCTAGAAGAATTGCTGAGAATTGTCTAGGTATCTTAGTAGCAAGATGGAGAATTCTTGAAAGACCAATAATTGCCAAACTTAAAACTGTAGATAAAATAGTGGGAGCAGTGGTGTGTTTGCACAACTATTTAATGAAAAGTGATACGAATAAGTTAAATAGAGGTGGAAACAAAACATATTGCCCTGTTGGTTATGTTGATAAGGAAAATGAACAAGGAGTAATTATCGAAGGGGAGTGGAGAAAAGAAGTAGAGCATGGATTACCCAATGTACAAAGGATGGGTGGAAACGCGTATTCCCAGAGAGCTAGTGTTGTCCGTCAGTCATTTTCTGACTATTTTGTAAACATATCTCCAATTAAACCACAGTGGGCTAAATAGTTCTTTACATTCTGTATTCTTTTAATAAAAATTGATGTTTATTTCTATTTTTTATAATTTACTAACAAACACACAAACCTTAGAACAGAAAAAGTACTGAAACAGAGACCAACAGTACTTGTTTATTTATTCTACCAGCTTAGCTAATGATGCTAGGATATTCATAGGAAAATAATAACTTTATTTCATTTCAATTTAATTGTCTGAAACAGTTTCATTGTACAATGTATATACTTTATTGAGTATTTCAATTTCTGCTTGCATACGTACTCTTGTAGGCAGTTTATCCAGTATTGACTGAATTGTCAGCAGGGCCGGTGGTACTGATATTGCAGTTGGCTGTGGAGGTGGCTCCTTTAAAATATCCATGAGGAGCTGTTCGCACTCGTCTGAAATTATATAACAATATAATATTAAAACTAAAATTAGTTTTGCTTGAACTAATTTGGTAAAAATTACTTCCTTACAAACTAACCATCTTTTTTTCTCCGCTTGGTTTTTGGTGTTTCCACTTCCTTATGTGTGCTGCTACTTGATAATGGTACAAAAGATACCTCACTTGATGGACCTGTAGATACACCACTAGATGGGCCCGGGCTTGGCCCTGAATCAGAAGTTATTGTTTTTCTTGGCATGTTTTTTTTAGCCAAGAAAAACAATAAATCAAAGTGGATCCACTTTTTCTTACTCTCTGCACCTGAGCCAGTAGGTTTGTAGGTTCTGAAATAAAAAAAATGCTTGAAACCTTAATTTATTTTCAATTTGTCTGAATGAAACTACAATGTACATATTTGCAGTAAACCATCAATATTTTATTTAAATGTTGCCATCAGCAAATATGTCAAATTAAACAAACATATAATTCCTTGGCCTTTACTAACTTTAAAAATGATAAAAATGAAAACTCACTTTAAATGTTTTAGGAAAGTATCCTTTAAATTTTTCCACTTTTTCTCAAGCTGAGTCAGAGGAACTTGCCCTTCAAGTTCTTCATAAACTTGCCTCCATAATTTCTCCTTCACATCTTTTCCTCTGTCTTTAAGAGGCAATGTATGGTCCCACAGTGGTGGTCGAGCTTGGACTGCTTCTGCCAACTTAGCCGTTAATGTAACTTCATTATCTAATAAATAAATCAAGTTTATATATGGAGGCCAAAATACATTTTAATTTTACCTGGAATTTGATAAGCCACGCTACCGTTAAATATATTGGGTCTCTCACAGCTACTGTCTCCTTGAGGGGATAATGAAGAGGGTTGTGATATGGGTTCTGCTTCTGAATCCAAGCAAAAATGGTACTGATATTTTTCAATTGAAAATGTTTCCCCACATTGGCACTCCACAAGATACTGACTAAAATATTAAAGACTGTTAATTTTAGTACTACTTTTATTTGGAAGAATTTTTATTACTTTCTATTATTTGTTACCTCTGTATCCATATTTTTACTTCCACTCATTAAACTACAGCTACATATAAAAAACAAATGAAGAATAAAGCTGGAATGAATGAAAATATGGCGGTCGAAGAGTAAATAATAATAACAAACATCTTGAATGCACATGCGTTGACAGTTTTGACAGAAAATTCTCAACGAATTTCGCGAAAAATTAAAACGTGTCCAAGTTTCCCGCCCCCTACATTTCAAATTTTGCGAATCGCATGAAAATTAAAATATGACGACTGTCACTTGTTTCATCACCAAAATCAACCAATAAGAATTGAATTCGCATTCGCAATTCGCGATTCGCATCTATATGAACTACCCTTTAGTTTGTTTATCTAGTGACGTAAATAGGGAATGAAATTCCTGCATTAATCAAATAAATACCAAGTAATTTGAAAAATAAAGCAGTACAATCACAATTATAAAAGTGTTTAAAACAAAATTATTTAACGATGTTCGAAATAACTATAGATAAAAATGTTTGAAATACAACAAAATGGCTACTCATATGTGGACCTACTCATTTCTTTGGGAGCCGATATTCACTAATCACTACTTATATATATATTACCTGGATCTCAAACGAAAACAGTCAATAATCTTTTGTAATATTGATGCATCTCTCATCCAAAATTTTATAGAATTTTTTAAATCTCTATAAATTACGCGGACCTCTAATACAAACGCTTATTATCTTCGCTAAAGTAAAGTGAAGGGAAAGGGCAAAAAAGAAAGTGAAGAATTTCAATGGTACCAACACTAATTTCATAGTGGATTTTTGAACCTGCAGATATAAATGCGTCATCAAATAAAAAATAATCAATCAAATTTCATAGATTTATTACTTTACTAACGTAATTAGGAAATTAGGCACACAAAAACTCATTTACTTATGAATACAGTATAAAATTTTAAAATAAATTTGAGTTTTGGTGGAAGATACTTTATTAAATAATAAACAGTACTGCGATACTTTCTCACAACTACATTAATTGATTATTTCAATAATCAATATTAATGAACATTGTTTATAAATGAGAATACTTGACGTAATTAAAAACGTTTCTTTTATTTTGTCTATGGTTTCATTGCAATGCATTCTTTTGTTGCGTTACGTTGGTGTTAGTGACGGTACATTTGTCAATAAAAAGTTAACCTCAATTTTAATTATTTGAAATTTTGAAACAACAATAAATAAAAGAACGTATTTTTTGTTAATTTAAAAAATCTGTCTTTCATAATATTCCACCAAAATGACTATAACAAAGGAAACGTACGTTGACTTACAAGAAAAATACAACAAAGTTATCAAACTATTGGAGGAAGACAGTAAACTAGACCCTGAGTCTGAACCATATTTATCAAAGTATTCAGCTAGACAAATTTTAATTGGTATGCGAGCTAATTTAGAAAATTTGTTAAGAAGCCATACCGCGGAAGACCCTTTGCATAAAAAACTAACAGGTATCTATATCAAAGAAACAGGCTAAATTTTTACTTACAATAAAGTTGGTCTGATTGATCTTATTTTATGTATTAAATATTATTTTGGCCTAAATGTTGCACTTTTATCTGATGTTATTCATTCTAGCTATGCTGGGTACCATTCATATGTATCTAGGAATGATTGCAATTGAAACAGAAGAAACTTCATCGGGTAGAAAACATTTGGAAAAATGTAAAGAAGTTATTGAGGCTTACCACATGGATCCAGAAGTTATATTGGTAACACTCAACATGTACAATCAATTTGGCATATTATTATACCAAAGTGAACCAGAAGAATCAAAGATTTACTTAGATAAGGCTGAATTCTTATTTGGAGAATTTAAGGGATTGGGAGTATCTCCCGTTGATATCGCCGATTTATTCCAAACTAACATTGAATTATACAATTCTGATGTAGCTGCTAAAAATTTTGAAAAAACTCATACACTAACACTTTATTATTTAGCACAGGTATACGGGGCTTTAAAAGATGCACTAAGGAGTGCTGTTTACTGTCATGTTACTTTAAAAAGGCAATTGGAAATGTCTGAATATGATCCTATTGATTGGGCTTTGAATGCAGCAACTTTATCTCAATTCTTCATGGAAAAAAATTGTTTTAAACAAGGTCGACACCATCTTGCAGCCAGCTCATTTATTCTTGATGAATACAAGAAAAAGCTAGACTTTGACCAAACACAATCCGTTGAAGTTCATAGTGCGATGCTAGAAACTTTCCGACATAGAAGTGCAGACGTAGCACGTTGTTGGTTAAAATATGGATTGATATTACTTTCAAAATCCAAAGAGCGACTTATGAATCATACAGATGACTTAGATACTCATTGTTCCTTATCTACAGATTTTTCAGATTTAAACATACAATTTAATGGAAGCTTATCTCAATATGATTTAAAAAGTTTAGCTTTCAAAGATATACCAATTGAGGAATATGAAAATGGAATAACTGATCAGTTTATATTAACCCTTCCTGATGCTAAGAAAGTGTTTTTAAATGCTCAACAATGGGCAGCAAAAGCTCATGAATACTATACCTTGGACAGTTTGGCATCAGATTTTATAGAAATAGTGCTGGATCAAACACAGTTATACTTTTATCTACTTTTCTTTGAAGATGACCCTGAAAATCAAGCAAAATTACACAAGAGGCGTATAAAATTACTAGAACACGTTCTTGCCAATGTTAACGAACAATATTATTTGCAGTATTGTAGGCAAGTGTGGTTTGAGTTAGCAAGAACTTACGCTGATATTATGGACATTAAATGCGACAAACTACGAGAATCTAAAGATCGTCCAGCACCCCACAGTCTTTCTAAAATCAACAACTTGGCCGAAAACGGTATTTTGCACTACACCAATTTTATAAAATCCTTTGAAGATAAAGCAACCGGAAAATTGCCAGATAAATTTCCAGATGATTTGGAGAAACCCATTTTACAAGCTTATTTTCACAAAGCAGCCTTGTATGGTAGATATATTTCACTGGATAAACATATTCAGTTAGAAAATACGGAAAGCAGCTTGGAAAATTATAAATTTATCAGTGATTATTGTGAAAAACATCCGAAAGCCAAAGAGCATATTACAATGGAATATGGAATCTGTAAGGAGATGGTTAGTTTGTTGCCTGTTAAAGTTATGAAATTGAAAAACTCTTAAGAATTATATTGTGAATTTTATTAAAACTGAAAGAATTTTATTTATTAGCTTTGTTAATGTTGAAACATTAAAATGGGTAACCAAGCTTTAAACTTGTATATATTTCAATATATACTTTGGGACAAATAAAAAAAAGCGTTTTTCCGTCGACCGTGTATTAACATATTATGCTATTAACGTTCTCAAAATTGGACAAAATCATACATTAATGTCCCCCATGCATGATTTACATTATTAATCAACGATTTCTCTGTAGGTAACCCAACGCACATCTTATGAATAATATTTTTATAATGACAGTTACCTGTGGTGTAGGCAACCAGACATACATTTCAGTGTCATTATTCATTTTTGACAATGACAAATATATATTTCCATTTTTTAAATATTGAGAAGAAAGAATAGAACTTATTCAGTCGACGGAAAAGCTTTGTAGCAAACACGAGTATTAATAGGGCAATTAACAATCTCGAACATTAACGCACTCGCTCTGCTCGATTGGTAATGGCCCTCAATAATTATACACTTGTCGATTAAATGACTATTAAAAAGTAGTGTGTTTGTATCATGTTTACTTAAACATTAGCTAACAGTGAGATCCAGACGTTCATCAGGCAACATTTCTGGACCATAAGCTTACCCGAGCTGGCTAAATACGCAAGAAGTAGAGGCCAACAAAATAAAAAAAGAAGTGAATTTTGTGAAAAACTTAAAGGGAATGTCAAGAGGTGTCGCTTTTGTATGTATGTGAGGTTAAGTTGTGCATAGATAAAAAATAGTTTAATAAAAATTTAAAATAAATGTTTTACATATATAATATATATATTATTATCGTTAAAATACTATATTATGCATCATTCGTCTCGTTAATATTCAGTTTGTTTCCCAATTCCAACGTAGACTCGCTCAACCTGTCCAGAAGTTCGGTGTTTTCGTTTAAAATATTTTTCAAATTCTCACTTTCGCGATGGTATTTAGCGAAATGTTTTTTAATTTGTTGACTTTGCAAGTTATTAACTTTCTTAGGTACACTACAATTTTTATTATTATTTCTAACGTAATCGTTATAGTCCGCAATTTCTATAGCCATATTTTCTTCAAATGCATTCAACTTACTTTCGTATTTTTCAACGTCCGATATCAAAATTTCGGATTTCAAGTGAATATTTTGAGCTATCTTATACCAGTCCCCGAAATTTTCTGCTAATTGTTCGTATTGCGGGAAAACTTCCTTTTCGTAAAGACTTTTTAATCTACTTAGTGTCTGAGTGATTTTTATACGTTCTAATATATGGAACTGTTCGTCATTGTAACTTAAAGTACGCGTAGCACGGTCTCTCACTAAATGTTGCCAAGAGTCCCTTAAATGCTCCACTTGAGTCTTAGCTCTAGCTGGAGCTAGAGTTTTATGAGGACAATTCAAACTTCGGCTAATACTATCCCATTGCAACTTTAAAGTATTGTCGATACAGTGAGTTTTGTGTAAGTTTGTCGCTCCGCTGGCTGAATAAGAAACAAAATCCTTGCTGATGCTATCTAATTTTTCCAAAAAATTATTATTACTTTTATTGTAGTTGATTAATTGTTGAGACAACTGCAAAATTTCCGACGTCTTTTTAAAAGCGAACGTTTTGTCCAACAAATGTTGAGTATTTTGATTCAATTCCTTTAATTGCGATACAATGTACTTAGTAAAATGATCCACTGTATCACGTATGAGCTTACTGTATAAGGAATACTTCTCCACATACCTTTTACATTGATGACCTATGCTACAAGCAAACTTTGCTTGAGCAGCGTCGTTTTCCACAGACATAACACTCGAAAAATCATTAAAATGTAACAATTCTACATCGGGAACTACAGTAACGTTATTATTTTCCGAATTAAATAAAAAGAACGGATCTTCTCTTGTCGTTATTGGATAACCTGTCGATAAAGTTTCGTCTTCGACGAGATTTCTCAACAAATTATTTTGGTAGATCAAAATTTGGCTGGATTCTTCTATTTCCGTTTGTTCTGTTATGTAATTTTGTACTTGTTCGAAAGTTTCATTTGGTAATATATAAATCTTAATCAATTGAGCTTTGTTAATATGGAAAACGTTGAAAACTTTACGCGACAAAACCACATCTACTTCGTTGAAGAAATGATCAAAAGACCAAATTTTTCTAGGGTCTGCTTCCAATAAACCGGCTAATAAAGGGGTTATTATTTTTTTTAAACCGTAACTTAACTGACAGTTAACTGGTAGATCCCTTTTCCAATCGATCGGTCCGTTTTCTCTATGTTGTATTCCCGATATAACCCCACTTTCTTTTTTCGTTGTAATTTGATGCATGGTTTCCTTGTTTCTACGTCCACCATATGGTCTAAAAGGTAGATTTCCAGTAGCCACATGGTATAAAGTTACACCTATCGACCATAAGTCTATTGTAGCTCCAAAAGTTTTATTGGCTGGTTTTCTTAATACTGCTCGTTCGTACATGTCTGGATGTAAGTACTCCTCAGTGCCATATAAGGACTGAAAATGCTGACCTTCTTGAAGCTCCCTAGCAGCACCAAAGTCGGTTAATTTATAGACTGTAGTACCATCATCGCGAATGAACTTCATGATATTACCTGTTGATGAAATTCATCATTAAAGAAAGAATTAAGAATAAAGAAGTATACTATACCTGGTTTTAAATCTCTATGAATTAGGCTGTTGTCCCTTAAATGTTTCATTCCTTTATAAAGGTGTTCTAGAACCAAAAGAAATTCAGTCTCTTCTAATCCATATGTATTTTCAGGATCGTCAAGGATATTAAAAAGGCTTCCACCAGTGCACAATTCCATGACAATAACTTTGCCCCTATTCTCTTGTTCTTCTTCAATTGCAAGTAGTTTGACTATGTTTTCATGATTAACTTTTTGTAAAACTTCAAATTCCCTAAGTTGTATTTCTTGTGGTCGAAGGGTACTGATATGATTGAATGTTTTAACAGCTACTGGTTCACCATTAACTTTATTTACTCCTTGATGTACTGTAGCCGTTGCTCCCTTTCCAAGGATGCTGGTGGTGGACCAAACATAATTTGCTGAGCCTCTTAGATAAGACATTTTGGGGGAGTTACACTTTAACTTTATTATCACATTCCTTACTTTTAGAACATTAAAAATTACTACCTAAATTTATTTGATAATTTCCATGATTATTTTCACTTTTAATATCTATGAAACACTATTCTATCTATAATTGGTTTACATAGATTAGGGATGTGGATAATAAATCATAAAAAATAAATAGAGCTGATAATCTCATTAGTACACTTTTATTAGGGGAGACTTTTACATATAAAAATGTCACTGTCACACTGTCTGTTACAGACCATAGATAATATAACACTGATTACAGACGTTAATCGACTGAGAAATATAGTACATTTTCTCTAGACAACTGCTTGTAAAATTTGTAAAAATATTCAAAGCTGTTATTTCATTATGTTATTGATTCACTGCGTAACAAGATAACTTTATTGTTAAAAAAATATATATGATTTGTTACCCGCACCGTCCAACGGTCCAACTTTCCAGCCCGCAGTTACTGTATATTATAAATAGTAGCTCGCTAAGAAATGCCTTGCGAACTTTGAGAGATTCAAAAATTTCAACTGTCACGTCATCTGTCGAATTTAAAAACCGTTAAAAATAATGTTTATATGATAATGTTTATATGATTTTCACTTTAAAAGTTTGTTTTATAGTAATATTACAAAAATCTACACAGATATATAATATACATTCGAAATTATTGCAAAATATTAAGCCATTGGAAAGTTGTGGTGTGCGTCGAGCATAGAGGATGTAACAAAACAATTTACGAATTGTAGCTTGTTTCGTGGATATATTATTTATGGAAAATGTAAAATGAATAAAACTAAGGGTATACTTCTGTAAGTAAAGAATTGCTCTATATTAAGTTCAAGAAAACTAAAATTTTAATCATAAACGTATACCAAACAAATCATATCTACCTACTTTTAGATTGTATTTGCTAAGTGTCAATGTTAATGCATAACTAATTTGTAAATATAAATGTTTTAAGTTTGAATACGTATAATATAGGATGATTTTCCTTTATTATTTCAAGCATTAGATTTGTTTTGACATCTCAATTAGTCTATATCAATATCCAAACTGAATTATTGAAAATTAATTTGAGTATTACATTCCTCCAGCTTGAAAATGCTTTCATATATTTGAGAACATGTTACATTTTAAAATATTTGTTTCTAGTCAAATATCTGAAAGTGAAGCAGATTCTGAATCTGATGATTCGGTAGACATCTTGACAGAACAAGTTAAGGACTTGATAGTAAGTATAACATATAATTATAATTTTCATACTTATGAATTCCTATTGCTTTATTTGTTCTAATTATTGATCTTTGCTATTGTCAATGAGTATCTTTTAGACTGTATATTCACAAAGCATTTATGTTTAACAGGAATGTGATAGACGACAAATTCAGAAAAATGTTCTAAATAGTGAAATTCTACCTACAAAACTCAGACCCTCGGTGGTGTATAGGGCTTTCAAGAAAAATACAACTAGCACCCCATTGGTTGCCAAAGGCTACAAAAATTTTTTTGCATCTGATTCTTCATTATCACCAATAAGATTAAGTGATTCTAAAGGAAATGATTCAAAGAAAACTGCTAGTGTTCTTACTGAATATCAAATAAAGACTAGAAGTGGAAAATCTATAAATTTGGAGAAAAATGGAATTGATACAGATATTAATCATGACAAATCTATCCAAAACAGTAAGTCTGTTGTAAATGATGAAAAAAGTAAATTAATCAATTCTAATAATAATGTTATGCCAGAAATTATTACAAATGATTGCAAGAAACCACAGCAATTCTCAGACAATGTAAGAGTTACAAGAAATAGTTTAAAAAATAATAATCTCACAAACAATTTATTGACCAATGGAACGTTATCAAAATCAATAAATAAAATCCATTGCACAACTCCTAAAAAAACATCCATTATTTCAAGTAACACTATCAGTGATTCTTCATCTAATAGTAAAACTTATAATCTCAGAAATACCAGTCCAGAAAAAATTGTAAAATCTCCATGTCACAAGAATGTTGAGAATGTAACTGTAACTGAAGTGAATAAAGCATTATTCAACTTACCAAATGATAAAACCCCATTAACAAATACACGCAAAAGCAGATCTGCTAGAAGTTTGTCACCCAAAAGTAGACGGCGTAAATCTAATGTAAGTCCAGACAATGGTAAGGGAGCAGTTTCAAGAAGTGCAGGGAAGAGTTTTTTGCCTGTACCTATCTCGAAAGACACAACAAATCATGTTAAGAGTAGAAAAAACTTAAGACAACCCTTACAATTGCAAAATACTGATGTAGGTGCTACAAAAGAAAAAGGATTTGAGGAAAAGGGTGATAACACTAAAGTTGCATCGAAGAGTGTAGATTTAGTAAAGGAAGGAAATTTACCAAAGTCAAGTGAACAGTTATCAAACACTGGATCAGATAAAATATTGAACGATAATGATAAAGATGCTGTTGATGTGATTAAAGCAAAAGCTCCTGTTCCAAAACCGAGAATTAAAAAAACTACAGAAATAGCAACAAATACAGAAGAAATATTCCATTCCAAACCTAAACAAGTTGCAAATAAAACTTTTAGCAGCAATTCCTCAGATTCCATAAACAAACAAACGAGACTCTCGAAATTCATAGACTCAATTATCAACAAAAAAAAAACAACACCCTCCTCAGCACCGGCTAGGTCTAGAACAGTTTCAAGTAGAAGTGTGCAAACTTCTTACAGAAAATCATCGATAGGCTCAAGCAAACATACAAATCAGTTGAAAAAACAGGAAATAGAGACTCAAACCAGCTTCAGACCAATTCCAACCGAACCAAACAGCAGTGGTGGAAATATATCTAATTATACTGATTTGATAGAAGATGCACAGGATAGGAATTTATTCGAAAGCTTGCCTAACCCAGTAGAACGATTTTCTACCAGTTATGATGAATACGGCTTGTTGGAAAATAGCAAAAAACCTTGGAGAGTCGATGAGAATCTCAATTTACCCACTAGGAGCAGCATTCGCTTGAATTTTATAAAAAGTGTCAGTCATATAGAAGAACAACAACCAGATGCAGTTAAACAAGTAAAACAATATAAGGAGCAACGCAAAAATGAGAAAACAGCTACAAGGCAAATAGATAGTAGTGGGTCAATGGGTGAAATAACGGAAGATAATGGGGAAACTGTGCACGATACGTTAGTGAAGAGTGTAGAAAATGTAATCGAAGATGATGTCGAGTCATCGGTGGTTTCTTTTCGTCCTGTAGTTGAAGTTAATACACGAAAAACCCCAAAGGAATCATCTTCAACGGCTGTTGCAGAACAAGTGAATAAAACTGTAGTAGAAAAATGTGTATCTATTGATGCTGTTAGCGAATGGGTGGCCAACGTTAACAACGAATTTAAAAATACCGATGACTATGATTCCTTTTATGAAGACGGTCGGATTAATTCTGTTGAAAAGACCGGTCGTTCTAAAGCAGCCAAAGCTTTGTTTCAAAGTGATGCTGGTTCTGATAGAGGAAGTTGCTCTGATATACGTATAGTATTGAATAAAATAGATGGTCAAACAAAAGATGTTATCAAGGAAAGTGATGGAGTTGGTACAATAGTGCCACTTGAACAATTTAATGGTGTGACAACAGATGATCAAATTGATAAAAATAAGGATACAACTGATGGGGTGTTCAAAGTTCCTTCAAAGAAAGCTGTTCGAAGCGTTAAAAGCAAAAAGAGTAAGTAAAATTATCGTTTTTATTAAATAAGTATGTAGAAACAGTATGATATTCAGTTATGTTGAGGATGTCGACCGTGTATTAGCGTTCTCAAAATTCGACAAAATCGTACATTAATCCCATCTCTTAGTGCATGAGTTACATTAATCAACGATTTTGGGTAAATTATCCCTCAGGATATAGCCCAAAAAAGGAAGAAGAAGAAGTAATCAACGATTTCTCTGTATAGGCAACCCAACGCACATCTTATACATTATATTTATATTGACAGTTACCTGTGGTGTAGGCAACCATACATACAATAATGTCTTCAAAAAATGAATCCTAGTATAGAATACTTCTAGACTTTATTTATTTATTCATTTACGGTTTTACCATTCTTACAAAATAATTTTCATTCAGTATAAAGAGTTCATACATAAGTAATATATAAAAAAAATTATTAAAAATTGAATTAATATGCTTAAATATTTAGAAACTTAATTGATTCCTTAAACGTTGATGTAGATATTCCAAATAAATCCATACTACCACCATGTTTATTGGCAGATTTTAAAATTCTTGTGATTGGTTGGTTTTGACCATAATTGGTGGTATGAAATGGAATATTAAATATCTCGGTATTACTAGTTCTTCTAGTATTAGTATTAAAACATATCAAAATTGAACTAGGCGCACTTTCTTATTAATGAATGAATGTCTTTATTAACAAACGTGTACAACACATTTGCCCCAAGAAGGCGAAGATTAGCTAGAAGCTACTCTTTAACTCTTAACCTTCAAGGGTTACAAAATATGAACAAAAAATATAAATATAAATGTATTATTTCATTTAACATTATAAATGAAATGTAGAATACAAAAAAAAAATAGTTTAATATAAATTAATCAGTCGAAATAAAGAATTATTGTTTTTCAAGCAGCATATTTTTAATCGTGTGCTTAAAGGTATGGCGTGGATTTCCGCTGGAAAGATACTTGGGGTTTTTCCCAAGCTTTCAGAGTGTATAGTTCCTGGACCGAACACTCCTATCCCAGTTCCTCCTATTGCTTTTGAGCCGTCTGTGTACCATTGAATGGCATTCTTTCCAAGTCTGGTAATGGTATTTGGATCCCATTCCTTTTTGTTGCTTAATTCCGTAACGAATTTCTTTGAAAAGTTATAATTTTTCATCATACCATCTTGTGGCATGTCCCAGGTTTTTATTTTTTAATAAAATTGAAAATACTGGTTTTCATTATTATCATCAATCAAACCTTGTAGCAAAATGTAAAATAGAAAATTATTCTTTGCTTAAACTTATGCATCTGATTCGATTCTGATAATAATTGATGAATATATTATAGTGAAATTAATGGAAAATACATTCAAACTTAACATCTTGTATATTTTTCTACAGCCTATGTCCCAATAGTTACGTATAACTTTGTACATTACTTCTCTAGCCTATTTTTTCTCCAAATATATTTAAAAAAATCACAAATTTTCATGCCAAAATATCAATATTGTTATTACTAATTATGGCATTTTTTAATTTTCAGATCAACTTTCAGTTGAAACTCCAAGAAACCCAGTTGAAGTCTCCGAATCTGATACCGCAGGTAACAAAATAATAGTTATTTTCCATCGACCTTTGAAGAAAAAAATTACTAATTTCCTTTCCAAATGAACAATATATTATTCCGAAGAACTCGAAGAACAATTCTACAAATTTTTGTTCAAGTTAAAGTTATCCCAAGATTGAAACTCCTCCAGAGACTGTGCTATTAAATGTATTTATTTTAAATTAATTTTTCAGGTGTAAGAAGGTCGGGTAGGTCGCGGCGTCCGCCTCAAAAAAGAATTTCTTGTGTAATTCTAGCCACAAAAAATGATGAAATACGTAAGTCTTTACTAAAGTAGTAGCTTTTTGTATGTACTGAGCACATTTCGATAAAAACTATCCAATCCCCATTATTTTGACATATTTTTGCTCATATATGTATACTTTGGCAAGTTTATCTGAAGCCGTGAAATAAATGCAGTCGAAAACATTCGATATTGCCACGTTTAACTATGGAAAAGCTAAAGTGCTAAGTATGTATTGATAATAATTGGAAAAGGGACTTTTTATTATTAAAAATATTAACAATATGATTAAACGTTAACTCTTTAATGTGCTTTTTCCCTAGGATTGTGTCTATTAACATTATTTTTCCAATTTATGAATATTACAAGATGAACACTTTTCCAAATTTGCTTAGGGCTTCTCCAAGCTCTGGCAGCGTTGTGCGAAAACCATAATGACCACACAGCTCCGAACTACATAATTGGTGATTTTTATCGACAGACCTGACCAGTTGACTTCTTATTGGCAGGGCGCGTGCGTGTGTTTTTCCCTCTCACTTCGTCAATTGACTGATATTGATTTATCCAATGGCGTTGGTATTGTCAGTGACCTTTGTATTTTCAGTTTCACTTGGTAAAATAGGTTTCCTCGCCTCTTACCGATGCCCCGTAGCTTCAGATATACTTACCAAACTATAGACGTTATAACTTCAACCCCATCACCCCTAAGCGGTTTCCATTGGAATGAAATTATTTATTAATGTCTATATAAAATTATGACAATTTTGTTGGTATTTTTCAGGTTTTGCCAAAATGTTTTGTAATTCGGACAACTGTTCAACAATAATGTCCTCTTCGGTACACACAACATCGAAAAGAAAAAGTAGTAAAGATAAAACCCCGAATCAAAAAAATCATACCGGTGAAAATGGAAAGAAAAATTCAAAAACTCAACTTTTTCCAATACCCGAAAACAGCTGCGAAAATAAGAGTGCTGCTAATGGCAGTAATAGCAGGGGTAGTAAAAATAAAAGAAAAAGTGCTCTTGCAAAACCAGCCTTAAATGTTGTGGAGGAAGATATATTACCAGA
>CAJUYI010000688.1:88079-104411 GCA_910591695.1 Galerucella pusilla | reverse complement strand
GGCCCTTTTTGTGGAGCATAATCATAACCACGTCACTCCAGTTTTTACGAATTACGAGAGTATCTAAGATGGAGTTAAATAAGGAGCATAAATAGAGAACCCAATTATTAGGTAAGGATTTAAGTAACTCATAGGGAATACCATCTAGTCCGCTAGATTTGTTGTTTTTGCACGAGTTGAATACAGAATAAATTTCAGAAGTTGTGACCGGGTAATCGAGAAACGGGTTCCTAGCATCAAAAAATTCAGTATTGCCAATAGCAGAGATAGGATAAAAGTTTCTGTAAAATAATTCCCAGGTTTCAACTCGTAGGTTAAAAGATCGAGAAAAGTTACAACGATAGTCTTTAATGGTTTTCCAGAAAATTTTAGAGTCTCTGCAATTAGATAGTGTTTGTATAATATTTTGGTCATACTGTTTTTTCTTATTAGCGGTCAACTTTTTGTATTCTTTTTTGGAAGATTTAAAAGTTTATTTCATATTGTACCCCAATCTCTAGTCGTGAATTATGAACCATAATACACTCCAGTGTATTATGAACCATAATTCACTCTGGTAGATATATGGGTACCATATACCTTTTGTTAGGAGGTATAATATCGACTTATTATTAGGTGGTCGTGGACAAAAACAATTATTGTATTCTTCGAAAAAATTTGCAAATATTTGATATTACAAAAATTTCAGTCTATCTACTCAAATAACAGGCGGGGTAGAGTGGGAACATTTTAACGTGTTCACTTTTAAGATCTTGGACCTTGAAAAAGCTTTCGATAGTGTACCACAAAAAACAGTATGGAGTAGCCTAGAACAAAGATCGGTTCCAAAGAGTCATATAGGATACAACAGGTTAAAAGTAATAACATTGTCTGAGTGTGCGTTTGCAGATGACCTAATGATTTGTGCACCAGGCGAAAAGGATTTGCAAAGAAATCTAAAAATTTGGCAAGAAGAACTGAAGAGGAAAAATTTGAAAATAAACATACAGAAAACAAAAGTCATGACCACTGGATCTGAGGATAAAGAAACTAATTTAGGGATACAAGAAGAAGAAATCGAGCAGGTAGACGTATTTAAATACCTTGGTATAAAAATAAATAGAAACGGAAATGAAGATATGGAAATAAATGAAAGTATCACCAATGCATCAAAACTGTATCATTCATTATCAAGATCATTTATAGGAAAAAAGGAAATCAGTGCAAAAACCAAAATCAGTATATAAAACAGTTTAACGGCCAATCCTTACTTATGGAAGTGAAAGCTGGATACTGTCACAGAAGTCAAAAAGTCGAATCCAAGCAGTGGAAATGAAATATTTGCGGAGGATGTTAGAAAGGAACTGGAAGTAGAACCAATACTCGAAGTACCTATTAGATAAAGAAAAGCTTAAGTGGTTCGGACACTTAACAAGAATGAGCAACAAACCAGTCAGAGATGTGTGGGAAGCCCGAGTAAATACAAAAAGGAAGAGAGGAAGACCTAAGAAAACTTGGAACCAAGAAGTTGCAGAAATACTGGAAAGAAGAAATATAAAATGGGAAGAAGCGAAAAAGATGGCAATAAATAAGAAGAAATGGACTAATTTCATCTACGAACAAAATATTCAGATATATATATACATCTACCCTTACACCTTCGGGTATAAAAAGGGTTTTTGATTATATATATCCTGATTTCTTTTTCCTGTTATTGCGACTTTAATCTTTTTAGTCATGTTTACTGCCAAATCATCCCAACCTGTATAATTTACTTTTGATATCTTTTGCACTACCTTTTTTAACTTTCTTTTATCCATCGATATGTTTTCCAATAATTAATACGAACAGACAAATTTTATAATAAAATCAAAATGTATCATGTTAAGGTTTGGATTTATGGTTATTCTCAAATAATATATGAAATTGTATTAATTGAATATCTGGCAATAATTCATTGTTACTCATAATCACTTAACATTTGCATACAAACCTTGACCGCAAACGACTGAATAAGTTTTATTTGAACGTTTCGAACATCAGATACAATATGCGTGCCAATAAGTCAAATATTTTTCCTAAAAAATTTGGAAATATCGTAGGTATGCTAAAAAAAATGTTGACTTTGAAAAAATTGATTGCGATGTTGTATCACTGCGACCATAATAGGTCTATCGTTAAAGTACACCTGCCAAACCTATTTCTTCTCCAAATTATTTCAGTAATAGTAGAAGTGACGTTTGTTTCCAAAAAGCTCCTTGTTTAAACCTGCTAAGAACAGATTTCGTATCCGGCTAGTCTGGACCAAAATGTACGGGAAAGATCTTACTATTTTTCCGACAATTATTGGAACTTTAGTTCTTTACGTCAGGTTATGTTTGAGCGACCGGGAGTCGCGACGCAAAAGATCTGACCGTTACGTTACGTTATGTTACGTTGCTTCGTTATGTGCCTTGCTTGCGTGCGTGTGCTCTCTCCCAAGTCTCTCTCTCGATTACCAAGCAGCGATTCATATGCTTCGGCCGGGAATCGAACTCGGGCCGCCACCGATGCTATATTAAAATTCTATGCAGGGCTGGTATTCGCAGTACTGGTGATCTACTTGAATTTGTTCGGATAAATTTTTACTATTATTTCCATAATTTTTTTGCGCGATTGATCTTTTTTGTTTATTTACAGCATCGGTTGTCAGGACGGTAGGTTGTGTTTACTGGTTTCTAAGTTTAACACGTCGGTAAGTGATTTACTTACCGTTCAGACGTCGAAAAGTAATAAATTTCACCAAAATGCAAAATATATTTTAAACTGATCGAGAAGTATAAATGTCACTTTTGATATTTCGATCATTTCGAAGAAATTTAAATTATTTTATTAGGAATTTATTTCAATACGATCGCGCAAAAAATGGTATAAGCATCTCGAACGTTAAGGGTAATTACAACGTTTGCATGTAGATTCCTCTCGTAAAATTGGACAAAATGATATGAGGATTAAGGGGTTTAGCACATTTACTTTTCGAAATACAGGGTGTTGAAATTTTGAAAACTTGAATGTTTTAATTCGATAACTTTAAAATGGATGGATAAATTGGTTTGACATTTGGCAGGTTGTTTTTAAATGTAAAAGGGCATATTTTTATAGAAATAGTAGTTTGTGCAACTAGTGTGGATATGATGGCTATATCGCACGAGGACGAAGTTCAAGTGCGATATGGACAATCCACACGAGTCGAACAGCATATTTTTTCTACGACCCACTTAAGAAAAAATCTAGAAAATAGAAATTTCTATAAACTGTAATATAACTTTTCAATTTTATGTTTCTACTAATTTTTTTGTGGTGAACGTACAGTTCTTGAATGTCCAATTTGTATAATGCTACGGTTTCCCTTTTTAAATATACGATGCTGTTATAAGTAGATGTTGCCAGTCGGACTCCCTCATGAAGGGTACCGTACCATTATCTATAATAATGAATATTGTGCTAAATATTGCAAACATCTACCTGTTGTCGTTATTGATATCAAGCAGAATAATTATTTAAAAATAAAATTAACAATAAAAAAAAAACTTCTTCACGGGGAATAGAACCCGAGTCTACCGCGTAAGAGTCTGTTTTGCTTACTACTCAACCACCGAGGAATATGCAAATTGTTTATCTATAACGTCAGAAGTATTACATAATTTTTGCTTAAAAGGAACTAAAGTTCGTACCGTGTGTCCCGCGAAACGTTCTACCTTTTTTTTATTAGTTACTTGATCCGTTGTAATGCCCGAAATATTCATAATAGTATATTATTAAACGAGCAATTTATGATAGCCATAATTCACGATGGGTGACGTTGGCGTCACGAGCCGCAGGCGAGGGGCGCAAGTCACCCAAGTGAATTATGGCCATAAATTGCGAGTAGAATACCATACTTTGTCCACGGCACTTAATTTATTTATTAATAAATAAAAGTCAGTAGCGATTTGGCATATTACTAACCTCAAAATGTTGTGGCAGCTACTTCAAATAATTTGACATATATAGAGATGGGCGATACTGTAGAAAGTTTCAATACAACGTACCGTTATAAATATATTGTTTTGAAATACTTAATATTAGAAAATATCGTTATGAAAAGTATCAATACTAAAAATAACAATATTTTATAGATACGATATATGTCAGAAACAAATTTCCTGAACAAAATACACAGATTTAATAGTTTATTTCATATTGTACCCCCATCTCTAGTCGAGAATTATGAACCATAATACACTACAGTGTATTATGAACCATAATTCACGACAGTTGATTTATGGGTACCAAATACCTTTAGTTAGGAGGTAAAATATTGACTTATTATTAGGTGGTCGTGGACAACAGGTTTTTTAACATTTATTAACAATGACAGTGCATTTTCCAGAACGGTCGAGGGCTAAAGTAAAGATAGTAGAAATATAATAAATTTTGCCGACATAAAACATTAAGGTTCTACAAAAGGAGTTACCTCTGCCTTCCTTGACATCTCATCAGCTATTTCATCTCCTTGTCCACCAGCATGACTTGATATTAATGGCAAGGAGGCTGTGTTTTTTCTCCTAGTTTTTGACCCTTCCTCATTAGCTTACTGTTACGAACTCACTAATTCCGAAGCCGGTCCTGTCGCAAACGATGAATGCGATCTTTCTAGAAAGATTCTTTCGCAGGTAATATCCAGACTATTCTGGAAATGTACCAGGCCATACAATGGTTTATCGCGAAGGTTCTAGATATTCGAAAAGAAGTATATATAGGCGGCTTTTCGAGTGAATGAGAGTTGTTCAGTATACAGTGAATCGGTAAACAGTTTCAGTATACAGTGAGTGAACAGAAGTGAATATAAATAGTGTTGAATATAAATTAGGACAATTATTATACCGAGTGTAGATAAATTAATAAACATTAAGTAGTGTGTATATAAATTAAGTTTATCGTAGTGTGTAAGTGTTTCTTTAATAAATCGATAGTAATTAGCCATAGTGAGTGTATAATTTTATCCCTCGGTAAAACTGTTTAAATAAATAAGAAAAACACTACATTACAAATACCTACCTCGTGCTTACATGGAGTACTGACACATTTTGTAACGACTTTTTTTATTGCTGGAATTTTTTATTGTCAAGGGACTATTATAGTAAAACTAATTTTCATAATAATTGTGTTAAGATATTATTATCTTGATATCTATTGATAACACGCTTTACTCAACTATGACACTTTTAAATATTACAGGAAACTGTGATTAAGTAAATAATTGTGTGAAGTTCAAAATTAATATTCTCATAAATACAATAATTTCATAACGTAGTTTGCTAGGAAGTTTAATGAAATTGTCAATTTTCTTCTCCCAGTTTTCATTAGATAGGTACTTCTTTCTCTAATCGTACTAATCATCTCCTGATCAAATTTAGGAAATGTAGTCGCAGGCTATATACATACTTGGTGTGTTTGAACAAATGTACCTGAACTATTTTGGTCTTTTATAACCATAAGCTGAACAGAACAAAAGAAAAATGTTTGAACGGGCCAAAAGCTCTGTGTATTGAAGATTACATTGCCGTATTATTCGATTATTTTCAAGAAATGTGGCAAGTTTCAAACAGCACGTAAAACTCCAGGGAAACCAAAATTTCAAATAGAAAATCATGTGAAAGAAAGACTTCGAAGGAAAGTGCATGGATCCTTGTGTAGAAAAGAATTTCCGACAGTGGACAGAGCTCTTGCCACGGTTCAAGATAATAAGGATTACCCTGAAACGTGGATCAACGAGGGACATACACCAAATAAATTTTGGCAAGATGAAACTGTTACAAGTGGAAAACAAATAATAATAATAATTTATCTACTAGTTTAAATCCGCGATCAGGAAAGGGGCGCAGACTGATAATCGTTGGTACACTTCAGCAGTTTTAAAGATGCTGAGTGTAAATATTGGTGGCGAGTTGCGACAGTTTAGTTTAGTGTAACTCGCGACAACTTCGTGAAACTTTGATGTTTTTATCCTAAAAAATCAAAGGATCTGAACACTGTCTACTAAAAGAAGAATACTTCATTATTTTAAAAGGTACTCTCTCGTTCATAAAAATTGATTATAGCTGTGATTATAGTTTGTTTCCTATATCACACTGAATTTAAGTGAAAACTTGAAAGTATAAATTGATCAAATATATATAGAAGAAACAGAAATTAATATCTCAACTAGATTTTGAAATCCCAAATAACTCTGTTTGCTTGGGATACATTTCCCATATTTGTCCTCTCACTTGGCTAACCCACTTCTGGGGTATTCAGTAAATGTTTTTGTTAAAAATAATTATGAATGCACCCAAAAGAATTGAACACTATCTAAGCAGAAAACAAAACAAAAACCGTATTTCATCACTCCTATTTGTTTGGTTGAGTCACCAAATATCATTTTAAAAAATTAAACTGTTTTAAACATTACGGTCCCATTATACGGTTGATATTTTTTAACTATCTTTCTTAAAATAACTTCCGGTCGTAGTACAGCTACAACTTTGTACATAGAGATAAAAGTTAATGTGGGCGTTAAAAAATGAAAGTGAACGTTTAGCAGAGTGATAGCGATGAAAAGTTTTCCTAAATAATTTTGTAATTATAAGAATCTGGTTCGTCTAGATCACTGCAGCAGATCCACGATCTGGTGACAACACTGTTAGCTAACAACCAGGTGGGGAGCGGAGCTCAAGCCAAGAAATGGAAATACCCAACATATCTATCGAAAAATGGAACTATACTGTTTACATACATAAGAAGAGAACGAAGAGAGTAGAAGACCCCTAAAAAACCGCCAGTGCTACTCAGTTGTTAAGAATATCGCTTGGCAACATGCGAACGACGTCGATGAAACCCCATCGATTTTATATGATTCAGAGCGTGGAGACGAACTACCGATGTTTAGTTGTCTGCCTGCATCTTGGATCAAAAACGATGAATTTATAGCCATGAAAGTGGAAATATTGATTCTAGAGAAAATTTGAATTGTCTGGTGACGTAAAGGGTAGTCCTTAAAAAATCTAGAGCAGGCAGAAAAGGACAACGCAAGTAGACTGATTGTTGAAGTGTCTCGCCTAGGGCGGAAATCTTATCGACACAAAACTTGATTGGAAAACATCAGAAAAAAAGAAATTCGAGGTATTGATTTTTGAAGAAGTTGAAGGTCTTCAACGCGCAGGCTAGTCTTGTTCTCGTAGTATGAAAAAAATTTTCGAACATAGTAAATTTTGGTAATCATGTGTGTAACACATGACATGCTACTGCTTAATATTAATTTGCGGTACTAATTATTATTGTGATTATTTTTACTGTTTGTTGGAAAAATGAGAAACATTTATCTAAATTCTTCTGGGAAATCAAACACCACGTTCTTTTTTAAAATTTTTGATACTCATACGGAAAATATTTATCTGAATTGCTAAAAACGTAAATGAGGAAGTGGTTATAGTTTTATGAATGAATAGTCTCGCTGATTTAAAAATTCCCACGGGAGTTGATGAATCAACCAAGTTTGAAAGGTTTCATTAAAATTAAAATACTTAATGGAAAAATTTCATTGAGCTCAACTGCAAAGAACATCTCACACTTTTTATGGATATCGGTCAACCACAGATCTTTTTCAAATTCAAGTATGTTATCTTTGAAGTCATTGTTCATTGCACCGACATTGTAGCCATACAGGGTCTACTAAAAATAGAGGTTAAATATTCTTGAATTTTTTAAAATTATTATTGCATAATGTTTAAATTTGGTTGATAAAACATTTTGCTATAATAATTAAAAACACTTTTAAGAATCTTTCACCTATTTTTTAGAATCACCCTGTATACTTATTTTCACTTCCAAAGTAACATAACAAAATTTGAAAAAAGTCTGTCGGTGGCCAAAATCCATAAGAAGTAATGGAAGTCTCCGTGGCCACTGTTTTATGAAATCCCACGAATTAAGACAAATAATTTAAAAATAAGACCACGAACTGAAAAAAATATTATTAATATAAAAATATACTTTATTTTAGAGTGAAAGCACAGTATAGAAACGAACCAGTACCACAGATTACCCTACAATTGTAGGGTAATCTGTGCCAGTACTATAACTCAAATAAATTTCATTCATAAATTGCCAGAGCTTTTGATGACCTTGAACGGATCGCTTTACGATTCATTTTACCATAGGCGTAGGTGGCATAAGTTTTAAAATGACTTGAATGTTTTTTCTTAAATATTGTAGAACAGTACACTGATGAGTGAATAAAACAATAGTCTTATACAAAATATTTATTGGTTTTTCCATATAACAATTTTCATTTTGTTATGATTTTTAAAATTTTTATTGACAAATAATGTGTAATATAGTCGTACCCTGAAGAAAAGTTTTATTAAATATTTTATTGGAAAATCAACACAAGGATGTACAAACTCTGTTTTTGACTAATATTTATAAGTGATTCAACAATATTATCTTCCGTAGCAACTTTCTCAAAATTCATTTGGAATAATGTTTCTAATAATGAGATGTATTGTACAAAATTTTCATGCGGCATATTCAAGTTTCCAAAAGTATCCTTATTCGTATTTTCATAAGCTCTAAGGTAACAGTAAAAAGTAAAACATTTTTTAATTAAATAACCACAAAACTAGCGAACAAAATTCTTTTCCAATAAATCATTTGTCTGAAAGTCTTTAGGCATTGCAGTATTTGATGAAAGAAATATTGTTGGAATAGCCTTTTTTAAAAGAAGTTTTCTTTTATGAGGTTGCATAATCATGTCTGGTTCAAAATGAGCACCACATAAACGATGACTACTATTGTATAGAGTTTCTATTTTTGGCATCAAGTCAGGCCTATCGCATGCTTCGAGCCAAACTTTAGCTTTGAAACAAAAACAACAAATAAAATCAATGCATGAAACTAAGGCTCCTAAATGTAATATGAAGATCAAATAATAAAGTAGTTTCTCACTTTTCTGAATCCTTTGGAAAACGGTAAAATTTTTCATCACAATTATAATATTTATTGTTACAGTCGAACTACGAACTACAGTCACACTACACCATAAAAATAATACCAAAACCCCATAAAAATATATAAACTGTAATAAATAATTTTATTCGCAAATTCACCACTGGCACTTTGGTTGGATCGCAGCACAGCACTGGCCGCTTGATGAGATACTCATCCCAACGACGTTGTAGGTCACAAAGAGCTCGGCAGTTTAACGTCACGAGATAACATACTGGTTCGTTCCTATACTGTGGTAAAAGTGTGTAGTGGTATTAATGAATTATACATAGGGAAGAAAATAATTGTTTACAATTAGAATTCGTCTTCTAAAGAACTATCATGATGAAAAAATGGAACTATCAAGGCCTCTACTGTCACTTCAATCAAGTTATTTAGTATCCACATTTTTGTTCCATTTTAAAAACATTCTCAAATCATTTCATAAACTTATATCAGCATTCTTTTAGCGATATATCCCTTCAATTGTCAAAACTAGCTCTATATAATTAAGTTCACAATCATTATTGTAATCTTTAATGCTTTGCGATATCTAGAAGTAGTTTCTTCACGGGAATTTTTTTCTCTCGTCAAGTTTATTATGTCCTTCTTTTGCCAAAACGCAGTTACTGTTTTTTCCCATTTTGGCGTTATCCACGAACGTAACTGAACCTTCTGGAATGTGTTCGATCATTTGTTCGAAATATTCTTCGAAGGCATCGACATTTATCCATTCTTCTCACCTGCTATCTCTGTATCTGTAGAGTAGGGAGGGTGAGTGTAGGCTCACAGCACTTAGGCCACATGTGACCCATTGTACATCCTCCCGAGGAGTTGTCCTCCTAGGTCATCGTCCATCCTGTCCTTCCCAGGAAGGTGGACAGATCACTAAGAGACATCTCCTTTATATCGGCAGGTGTAGGCCAAGACTCACCGAACACACACTCTCTTATTGACGATAACTCCGGACACTCGCATAAGACATTCCTGACAGTTTCATCTTCCTGTTCACACATCCTGCATAGGGGTGTGTCCACTAGCCCCATAGTAAGGATGTGTTTCCTTAGTTGACAGTGGCCAGTCAGAAATCCTACTGTGTTAAACGTAGGTTTTTCCTGTTCATCGCAAATATTTCTTCGGCGCTATCTTCCCAGGGTCGCCCAGGGTGATCCTGGCGTTAGCTAAATCTTGGCTAGCCCCGATATTACATGTTGTCTGTTCAAGGCTAATAGGGCTTGTCTACTATCAGTGCAGATTGTTATGTTTTTGCCAGAAATTCCTTTTCTGGTTAGTTCTCACCTGCTAATATGTGTTATGAGTAAATCTTTTGTTTTTGTTACCGTTGATTATCCATCTAAAAATGTTTTCCGAGCATTAATAATATTCTTTACAATGTAACCTTGGTTAATCGAAGTTTTGTATGAAATCTTGCTCTTTCTGGGATAATTTTTTTGACATTTAAACCCATTAAAACTGTGTATTTTTAGTCACGTGTTCAAAAATAGCCAATTAGAAATCAATTACACTGATAAGAACCCCATGTGTAATTATGATTTATGTCTTGGCGTTTCCAAGGAAATTTAAAAATATTTTTTGTGAATAAGTAATCTTGTCAATTTGACAATATAAAAAATGTCGGTTTCAAGATTTGGAAACAAAAATAATAATTTAATCGACCAATTCATAGAGGTTAAGTACCTCATCTAAAGAAATAATTGCTTGACTGAAATAAATTTGGTGCCCTTTTCCTCTGAGGATATTTAAAACAAAACAAAAACCGTGATATTCATTAATCGTTAAGTGAAAAATTAATTTCCAAATTAATTTTACACTTCCGGATTTCAATTTATTCAAAAATATCCTCGCTTTCGATCTCTTGCTATATCTTTCGAGTTGCTTATTTGTTTTTTAGCGACATTATCTATTATTGCTTCCTTCCACTTTTTTTTGCCTCCTCCCCTTTTTTACTTTTTCTATTTTCCACGCTGCCTTGTCGACATCCTTTGTCTGCTTTTCTCTAAATTCTCTATATTAATTTATAGCACTGCTTGTATATTGGAGCATGTTCACAAGCAAAAATCAATATTTATCACTGCATGATTCAACATATTTCGATTTCCAGTTATCCTGAACCACACTGTATACTAAGAATATCAACAATTTACATAAAAAGTTGATTCGTTGCTCTAAAGTTCTCGGATTTGACTCCTTAAAAATAACATGAATATTCGTCGCCTAACAGGTGTTTAAACTCTGTTTGACTCATTAGTTTGTTCACTATTGCACCCATTTTCGCAGATAACGATGAAAATGAGTCACCTACTGAGGTAATACAATAATCAGGAAGGATAAATATTTTCTACTTTAATGGATTCGAACAAAGATGCAATAATACGACTCATTAAACTCAATCACATAGTATACATGGTAGACCGGGAGATAGGGTCACAAAATATTTGGTCATGTGTAACAGTATAGCGGTTTTTTTGGGGTCCAATTACGTAATGACAAAAAGGAAAATGATAATCATAGCGTTGGCACAGGTGGCCCAACCGCGTGGGCGTTAATTGATTTGATCCTCTCGGATAAATAACGAGTATCGGATGTTCCACAAATATTCTTGTATTTTGCGGAAATATTTTCCATTGTATATCCTTACTTCCCCGGACTACTATACATTTATTGCTATGTATTTGTGGGTCACCTAACAAACAGCTGCCGTATACCTGTGTTGCCATACGAACACGTTGAGCCAAGACCACTACAATTCGAGTAATCTTTGGAGTTGTGGTAACATAACATATGGTTATGAATTATAAGACAAGATTGCCACCGAAATTTTGTATTTATATTTGTTTAACTTCAAACTTACAGGAAAAATTAGTGCCATACTGGTACAAATCCTTCAAAATACGAATAAAATTTTGAAAAAATATTGTACACTGCCAAAAAAAAATCTTAGCGGCAATATGGCGGCCATTTGGAACATTCAGAAAAGTATATCATGGTGATTTTCATGGATGGCAACTCGACGATGATAAGCTGTGTAACAATTAGCCTGGTACAAATGGTTCAATGGTTTTTTTTATTAATATATTCGCTGTGACGGGCTGTAAGTCACACCGGAAAAGTATGGCATTACGCTACCGCCTTCTTTTTTTTATCGACTATCGATTTTTTTTCCAAAGACAAGCGTTTTCAAAATAGTAATGAATCCATGAATCATATTATTTTCTACTACTACTACAGAATGTGCAGGCGAGCCTTGACCTAGCCAAACTAAAGTCATGGTTCCGGCACTGAGGACACTGGCGGGCCCATTGTGCCATTCCTGCTACCTAGACATCCATGAAGCCGAGCCCTTCAATAAAGGCCACAACCTTTTTCAGTAGATGCCTGCTTGTGTCTCCAGGGGCCATGACAGGGACTCCGAAGATTCGCCTGCGTAATATAGCCCAGTGTGGACACTCTAAGAGAACATGGACTGACGTTTCATCAGTCATGCCGCAACCCCTACATAGGGAACTTTCCTCTACTCCTAGGTTGTAGAGGTTCTTCCTTACACAGCAGTGCCCTGTTAGGAGTCCTGCTATCCTCCTCAACCTACACCTTGATAGTTCAATAGCTGCTGGCTCCTCAGCCACATCCTCGTCTCCTTGCGTATTGTTTGTTTTGTTAGGCCGAGGGTCTGCCCGCGCCACAGAAAGGAGCTGTCGCCCCTTCCGCAGCCAGTGCATCCGCCATTTCGTTGCCTTCAAAACCAGAGTGGGCCGGAATCCATTCTAGCCGCACTGCGTTCCGACTTGCAAGATCAGCAAGTCATTCTCGACATTCGTCAGCAAGTCATTCTCGACATTCGTCAGCAAGTCCTGAGTTGATGGTATATCCACTCAAGGCTTTAATTGCTGCCTGACTGTCGGTGTATATGTTTATGCGTCGATCCACATAACCTTTGTCTAGGTTTATCTGCGCACATTCCAAGATAGCGTATATCTCGGCCTGATATGCAGAAACACCATCACCCAATGGTATACAGATTTGTGTCTTTGGGTTCCTAGAGTAAATTCCAGCCCCTGCTCTGTCACCAGAGCATGAGCTATCTGTGAACCAGACAGTCCCATGAGGCTGTGTATTCGTCTCTTTATCCCAGGATTCTTAGCCCTGTATGGGGTTGCGAAGTAGTACTTGCGCAAGCATTCGTCAGACGCTCGAGCCAGAACTATCTTCCAGGAGCCGGAGCTTCTTGACGTGTCTGCACTCTTCCCCTTTTTCGCACGTATCCCAGACGCTTCAAGCGCAGGAAAGCACTCCCCGCCTCAGCCTCGATCATATGGTGAAGAGGCCGAAGTCCAATTATCACTTCGATCGCAGCAGTTGGTATAGTCCTCATGCAGCCAGTTGCCCCCAGACTGACCACCCTTTGAAGGCGTGTCAGTTGCGATCTAGCCGTGACCAAGGTTACCCTCGGCCACCAGACCAGAGCCGCATATGTGAGCATAGGCAGCATGATCACTCTATAAAACC
Source organism: Galerucella pusilla (assembly GCA_910591695.1). Classification (NCBI taxonomy): domain Eukaryota; kingdom Metazoa; phylum Arthropoda; class Insecta; order Coleoptera; family Chrysomelidae; genus Galerucella; species Galerucella pusilla. The sequence goes on along the minus strand of CAJUYI010000688.1, from coordinate 90,863 downwards.
ATATGATCGTTTTGGGGGTCAGACCCCACCTCGGACCAATAGCTCTCCTACAGGCCCAATAAGTGTTTGTCACCTTGCTTAGGGTGTTTGTCACCTTGCTTAGGCGACTATGAAGATGAGCCTTCCATGTCAGTGATTTATCAAGGATCACTCCTAGATACTTCACCTGTTGAACCACCGGTAGTGGTACTCCATCGAGATGTAGAACCTCAGGTCTTATACCTCTCTTCTTGGTGAAAGCAACTATCTCCGCCTTGGCAGAATTTAGTGCAAGTCCGTGTTCGTTACATCACCCATGTACCCTATTCAGAGCCCTTTGCATGAGGTCCCTGAGAACGGTAATGTGCCTGCCAACAACAAGGACGACGACGCCATCGGCACACCCAATCGTTAGAAGGCACTCATCGTTTAAAAGGGTTATTAGTTCGTCAATTACTAGGTTCCACAAAGTGGGCGATAGAACACCCCCTTTCGGACAACCTCTAACGACGATAACTTTCGACACATGGTCTTTCGATGTGGCCTCTACTGTACGGTTGCACAACATGGCCCCAAGCCAGTGAGTGATCATTGGCTCTATTCCATGATTTGCCGCAGCCCTACACATAGATCCTACAGGGGTGCTGTCAAACGCCCCTCGTATATCCAAGAATGCTCCCAGGGCGACCATGCCATTTTCCAGCGCCTTCTCCACCTGGGTTACAGGTTGGTGCAAGGCACTTTCGGTTGACTTGCCACACCTGAAAGCATGTTGGTTGTTGTGCAAAGACACCTAAGCCCAACCTTTTCCTTCATGTACCGATCAGCCACCCTCTCCAGTGTTTTTAGCACAAAGGATGTTAGGCTAATGGGTCTGGGTATTATTTTCTAACGTCAAATTTAAGAAAAACGGAGAAATTTTCAGTTAAACTCGTACAAAACAAGGTAAATTTTTTTTTTATCTTCTTGTTATTGTTCATAAAACTACAACTTATTATCTATCGATTGCAGTAAACCGCGTATTGATAGCGTTAATGTTCATGAAATGGGACAAGATTGGAAAAATGTATATATATATATATATATATATATACATATATATATATATATATATATATATATATATATATATATATATATATATATATAAAATAAGGTATAAAGGTATAAAATCACCTACAATTTTGATAACTACCTACAATTTTTTTTGTACAATCAAATCGAAAAAAACGAAAAACTGTTGCATTTCACGATCTCCAAGCTATGCTTGCAAGTTGCATCGCAAGCTCGAGCGGAATCTTCTCACAAATCTAGGAAAGTAGATACTACATATACTTTCATACATATAGTTAACAAAATATAGTCTTCTTAGTATTGTAGTATTCATAAACACCTGAGTAAATAATAGCCATCATTATATGCTTGTTGAATAATATACTATTATGGCGTGCCGTTTTGGAACTTAATAATAACGTTAAAAAAAAACTAAATGAAAATATAATTCCTTTCAAAAAATATTTCTGTTGAAGAATCAAAATTATGTATTTCATAATTTTAACACACGCATTTCCATTATGAAAAACAATAGAATTTATCGTTTTAAAATTATGAAAATCATAATGGAAATTGAATAATTACAATTATGAAATATTAAAAAAAAATCCCATTATGTATTAAGATTTTGCATATTGTATTTCAATGCAAAATTGTAAGTAATCCTCAATACATAATGGAAATTGAATTTTTATTATGTTTTTCATAATGGAAATACGTCTATTGTATTTAATAACGAAGTAGGTTATTTGTGGTACAGACGTCCAGTGCTGTTACTACAGGGCACTTTTAAAAAAATAGTAAACGAGTAGGTAAACAAATAACCACAAAAATTAACAAATGACGTTAGGTTAGTCCAAGGGTTAGTATTACCATTGTTTTTTTATAGACAATGGTCTTATTTTCATTCAAATGATAGATCGGTCGTGTCACTATAGCCGGCGCCGGCTATAGTGACATACTTCAGTGAATTTGTTTTATCACTTTATTTCATAGTATTTTATGAAAACATGTCGCCGAATGTTTTTTCAATGATCATGATTTCTATTAAAAAAAAGTTATTAAATGTGCAGAAAGTAAACAAGAGAGTACACAAGAGACGTCTGGCCTGGCACCTTTCGTTTGTGACGTCAAGTAGCCTACGACCTTGAAATCATACCTGTGTAGCTTTGAAATCCCGGTTCCATTTTCTAACAAAAATATTCTCAAACAAAGCACAAAGAAATTCGCAAATCTGAATCAATCTATCCACAAAACCTGAACTATCAGCTTAAATTGTTACAATTCTGGCAAATACTGTCAGCATAATTGCATGCTAGTTGACGTATAACTCTTTTGATGGTCAAATGAATGTCCAAATTACCATAATATATTTAGTAAACTCTGTAGATAAACCTTTATATATTTGAAACAAAGTAAGGTGAGAAATTATCGGTAAATTTTTATTTGCAGCGAGATTTGAGCATCTACTAACTGAAAAGGGCCCGTTGTTTTCTACTAACTTATAGCATATCATCATTCTTTAGTTTAATAGTATTCAAATTGCTGTAAAAATTAAAAATATGTTGAATATCGAACAGTATTTTGTTTAAAGACATTTTCGCTGTGATATATTTATCGGAATAATATAATAGGTACTGAAGGACATTAATTAAGGAACCATCAAAAATTGAGGTCGTTGGATGATTATCAATTTTATATATGAGTTTATTTACGATAAAAAGACGATGACGTTGCAAAACAAAATATTGT
>CAJUYI010000688.1:60430-78079 GCA_910591695.1 Galerucella pusilla | reverse complement strand
TACTTGTGTAAACTGAATGGACTCGAAAGAGTTTTCGCATACTGTATTTCCCTACAACACCTCGGAAAAGATTTTTATTTGCTAATTTTCTTGCAAATATATAGCTATCAGTTTTATCAATACATGTAATGCAATAATTGATGAAATAAAACAATTTAATTTGTTAAAATCTACATAATATTATTGAACTTAAAATTGTGACGCGTTTCGCTGACATAGTGTCTTTCTCAAACGAGTTGGAGGATAACAACTTTAAGTTCAATATAATGTAAAATTTAGCAAATTAAATTGTTTCATTTCATCATTTAGTGTGGATCTACATCAAGTAAAAGCATTATATAATAAATGCAATAATTATTAAAGTGCGTAAACATAGGGGTACCTCATAACAAAGTTAATGTAGATGTCGAAAGGACTCATTAAATAATATACAGGGTGTCTTATTATATTCTGACTGTTTTCAAGAGCTTATATCTTCGAAACGGTTCTAGATAATAAGAAGCGGTTTTCACAGTTAGGTTTAAAATTACCGTAAGTTTTTTGTGACACATTTATATAAATGGCCTACTTCCGGTGAACCCTCTATAACAGTGGCGTATTTTCAAAATACAGTAGATGTAATTTTTTAAATGGGACACCCTGTATATTTAGCAATTTCTTAGAAGACGCATATTTTTACTTTATAACGGTACCTTAAAGTTCAAAATCGGTGCACAGAAAGCGAAGTTAGATAACTTTAACTGGGATACTGTAATGATTCAGGTATAAAGTTGAAATTGTCATAAACAAAAACTTTATTAGCTAGTAACTAAAAGTAAACAGTAAAAAACAAATAAGAACATGTTTTAGGACACTCTAAAACAAATGTTCGATATGTCTTCCTTCTTGGTCTATACATTTGTGGAATCGAACCATTAAGTTGTCAAATGCTGCTGTCAGCATTTCAAAAGGAATATTTTCCATTACCTGGCGTATGTTATTTTTAAATTCTTCAATTGTAGCAGGCATCGGGTTGTAGACTCTATCTTTCACATATCCCCATACAAAAAAATCTGAAACAGTCATGTCTGGAGAATTTGGAGCCCATTCTATTGGACCACTCCTACCAATCCAATTATTTACAAATTGTTGGTTAACAGATTCTCTTGCTATGTTGGAATAATGGGGTGGAGCCCCGTCTTGTTGAAAGTAAACATTTTGGTTTAAATATAAGAACTTTTAGAATTCTAAAAACATTAGTTTTGTTCATTTCCAAATTTGATGCTATTTTTCTAATTGAAATTTTCGGATTCCTCCGTACAAGCTCATAAACAGATAACACTCCTTCTAAATTTCCATTTACAGTTCTCCTTTTTCTAGATATAGAAGCAGTATTCCTAAATTTGGTTAACCATGTTTTAATAATATTTGTAGCAGAAGGAATTTTATTTAACTGTCTTCTAGTCTGAACATAGGATTGAGTTTGGGCATATAAAAATATTGTTTAAGATTTTTCTTGTGCTGTATACTGCATTTTGAGAGATTAAACACTTCAATTTTATTGAATATAAAACACAACGTGACGTTCTGTCAATGATCGCAATATTTTTGTGATGTGACATATTAACGCTTCCTTGATTATTATTTATTAATAACATATTATTAATAATGAAAACCGCATCTTATTATCTAGAATCGTTTCGAAGATATAAGCTCTTAAAAACAGTCAGAATATAATGAGACACCCAGTATTATAGAGGATCTGTATCTATATAAAGTAGGGAGGCCAATTAGGCCAATTAGGCCACATGTGACCAATTGTACATCCTCCCGAGGAGTTGTCCTCCTAGGTCATTGTCCATCCTGTCCTTCCCAGGAAGGTGGACAGGTCACTAGGAGACGTCTCCTTTATATCGGCAGGTGTAGGGCAAGTCTCACCGAACACACACTCTCTTATTGACGATAACTCCGGACACTCGCATAAGACATTCCTGACAGTTTCATATTCCTGTTCACACATCCTGTATAGAGGTGTGTCCACTAGCCCCATAGTATGGAGGTGTTTCCTTAGTTGACAGTGGCCAGTCAGAAGTCCTACTGTTGAACGTAGGTTTTTCCTGGTCATCGCCAAATATTTCTTCGACGCCAGCTACTGGCAAGAATTTGGTTCCATCCCATCTCTTAAGGGATTGAACATGGGTGTAACGTTTGGCTAGTTCCGCAATTGTCGAAGTCGTCAGGTCGTAGGTGCCCACTGGGTTCTATAATTTTTAAGCCTGCCGCTTCCCTGGCTAAAGAATCGGCAATGCGATTACCGTTACTCCTGTCGTGCTTTTTAACTCACCTCAGTATAATATTATCTGCCGAGGCGTTAGCCAAATCTTGGTGACAATCTAGTACTAGCCCCGATATAATGTATGTTATTATAAAGGATGTTCCATTCAAAATATCATTCGCTAAGTCATTACGCTTTTCAGGACCACTATGTCAACCTAGCAACACGTGTTAAAATGTTTTTTTTTAATCAGAATTATCCTCCTTATTTGAATATCCTATAAAAATGGGATCTGTACCAAGCAATTATTTTTCTACTTGTTTTGTATGTAAAAAATACATAACGGATTCTCTTATTACTTCACTAATTTCATCTGCATATTTGTTTTTTTTATTGGACATATTCCACAAATTACTGATTAAAACAATCACTGGAAGTTAATAATAAAATAATCACTCATCTATCGATATATTGTGAGTTTTATTTTTCCTCCAATTATTCTGTGGCCTTGTATATAGAACAGTAATTGCTATTTCCTGTTAAACCATTTGAATCACCACGGCTGTTGTCATATTACATCCAAATGTTTACAAGATATCTGAAAGATATATTCCTCTTTTGTAAGCTACACAACTGTGCAACCTTATTTCTTGAAAAGCAACCGCAATTGAATAATATTTCCCGCGAAATAATTGTAAACTACTAATCATCGTAATAATACTCAGTCTCATCTTTAAGTATATGATAATCACACCCTCAAATGGGAGTATGAGTAATCCTCCAAATATGTTTGCATACAAGTTTCCATGGAAGTTTTTTTAATCACTTATTGTTGTGATACGCATGTTGACCTTTTCGCTTTTAAATATGGAAAATTATAATAGAAAACTAATTTACTACCAATCAAATGGTAAATTTTCAAAATTACAGCGAAATACTCGAAAACTAGAAATATACTCGTGGCCATACAAGGTTTTTCATAAAGAATTACCGGTTTCAATCAATTCCACTAATGCAATTTGCATTACTTTTAATATTTTATTGTTACTTGTTAATAATTTCTCTTATGCAACCGCCTAAAATTTCATATGCCTGAGAAGAAAACGAAAAACTATATCAGAAAGTAAGTAAAAAAAATAGGTTGTCATTGAAAAAATCTATAACGTCATATTCCAAAAACCGCTGACGCAAACATAAATTAGAGTGCACCCAATTATGCGCAACAATAAAAGAACGTCAATGCCTGATCTCCGTATAACAACCCAGCACATCAATGTCTTCCTTATAACTAATTATTCCATAATTATTCATTGCAATTTGCAGCCATGCCATTACATTTGTACGACTACATCTCTTATACAAGGGGATAAATTATTATATCAATATAGCCGCGCTGCCTGCTGAATACTATTGTAGAAAGGAATAGCAACGAAAATTCCTGAGAAAGACGCGGAATTTTTTAAAATTTCATACTCATTTCAAATTAATCCAACTAAATAGTTTGATAATCAAGGTTGATTATGAACAGGTCAATTCCGCATTAAATTACCCGAAACAGACTTTTAGTTCAAAAATTACGGGTTCCGGCCCTCTCTTTGTTAGTTCATCTACTATTTCATTCCCCTATATTCCAGTGTGTCCTGGAATCCACAGTGAGGTGACGAATATATACGTGAGAATATTTTCAATTGTATTAGAACCTTTCCTATGGATAATTTTAAATGATCAGACTTTATTTAAGCATTATTCACTGTATTAATGCAAAGGTTGAAGGATATATTTAATTTACAATAGCGGCTCGTGTTTAATTTTATAGGAGGGTAATGTGGCCAAAATCTTATAATACAGAACGCCACTGACTAGCCTCCCGGAGGCCTATCCAGAAAACCACGCCCGATTTCTGCCCAGAAGTTGTTAAAATTGTTAAAAAAGCAAAATTTGTGAAATTCCTTTCCAAAGCCCCAGAGGCTAAAGATTTTTTTGGGACACTCTTGTTTTATATAAAAATGATGCTCTCTTAAATAACAACTATATTTTATTCATTTTTATACATATTGAATATGACAAACTTATTCAAAAAATTATTCGAAAAAAGCAGACAAACCAAACAGTAAAATGCATCCGCAAATTCAACCAGACAAATCATACATAGACCTGCGAAAATTGCGATGAACTTCTTTGTTTTTGTCCCTGCTAGTCTGTTTAGTTATTAAATCTGGAAGAGAACGACCACTTTCCTATAGTTTCAATAGTTTAGTTCAAATTTTGAACCACTCGCACCACAGGCATGATAAAAGGCGTAGAATAAAATAACACCAAATAATTAAAAGACAAGTCCTCAGAAAAACCATTCAAAAATCAAAATAATAACAATACCACCGTACACTAACTACCGACAAGTAAATTCACTTGAGTCGGAACGTTTAAAAATTTTGGTACATCTTTTCTCTGGCGCCTTACACGTCTGGTATCATAATACTCAAAACTTTCTCGATTTAAAGTAGCCAGAACTCGCCAGACGATAGGAGGGGTAAGGAAATTTTCGGTAACCCATAAATCGACGAAGTGAATTTACTTGTCGGTAGTTAGTGTACGGTGACAATACCAACTTATTACGTCAAAACACAGCTCACTATTCTCATTATTTCGCTTCAAATGCCCTCGTTTCTCGTTCGAATGTGTCAGCTGAAATTGCATTGCATTCTTCAATAATTCTTTCTTTCAACCCCCATAGAAAAAAATCTAATGGTGTCAGATCTGGTGACCGAGGTGGCCATTCTATAGGACCTCGCTGGCCGATCCATCTACCTCGATATTCTTCATCCAGGTAACGTCTTACTGCACCATAATAACTGCGCAGGAGCACCATCTAGTTGAAATGTTATTTCCAGATGGCCGAATTCATCTGGATTATCTTCCAGAATTTCAAGGATTAACGGCTCAATTGCATTTTGTAACATATCCAGATACACTTCACCGCTTAAATTTGAATTTAGGAAAACAGGACCAACTATGTGGTTTCCCAAAATACCTGCCCAAACATTGACTTTTTCTGAAAATTGGGTATGCTGTTCACGAAATGTGTGACGATTTGTGCCACCCCAATACTTTAAATTTTGTGTATTCACATTTCCATTGAGGCAAAATGTACTTTCGTCACTAAAACAAATTGTTTTCGTGTAATGTGGGTTATTTGTCATACGAAAGGTGGTGCACCATCTTTAACTTGTATGGATGAAATTTATTTTTTAGCCAACACTCTTTGTAGGGGAGAGGGGGCCACGTTGAGACATTTTTTACTTTTTTTCGTTTAAAGAATTTATGATTGTTTTTTATTACATGTTTTTTAGCGGTGAAGTAAACCTATGACATGCCTTACAACATTTATATACTATACTTTTTTTTACTTTGCAATTGCAATTTTTAGAGCACTTTTTCTTAGTCAATGTTTTTGTCTCAAGGTAGCCCAAACCTAGGACACCTTGAGACAACATATTAATTAAAAGTAGCAAATTTTTAAAAAATGTGTTTTATTAAGAAACGTCAGAAAACTCCTAAAAATAGTAGGTAATTTTAACTTAACCTAATTTAGAACTTAAACAAAGAAAATATTTATCCCAGAAGGCGGCTCAATTCTGTTAAATCTAAAGTCTCATAAACTTTTTAAAAACTTAATTGTTTTTAGCGCAAACAAAACAAACTAAATTTTATCGAATATTGATGCTATCAAATTTTAATCCAAATGTAACATAAGATTGTTGCCTTTTTGTTCCACTGGATTTAACAGGGGCTGGTAAAGTATATTTAATATCCCGTGGGTTAATAAAGGCAACATCTTCAACTGCTGGAAATATAAAAGAATTCTTTACTTTTGCGCTATAGCGCAGATAGCTAACTTTATATTCATCATTTTTTCTCTCCAAAATTTTAGCCACATAAAAAATAGATTTCTTATCATGAAACTCAATTACAACATACGATCCAACATCTGGATTTGCCTCCTTATTTAGCTCCAAATTCAAATCTTCAAATGATTCTGAATCAGAAGAATCTGAAATAAATGAATTTACGTCACTTTCGGATGACGTAGAAGGAGTTGACTTAATAGGATTTAACTTTCTTTTAGTGCCTTTGGATAGCTTTAATAATTCCTTTCTTTTTTTTTCATGGAATTGCTCTTCAATAGCCGTTTTCTCAGGAGTGTCAGTAACTATTTTACTAGAACCCTTCTTTCGTGTTTGTATCTTTTTTCTTGGTTGAGCTTTAGGAAATCCAAACAGTTCTTGTGGGGATTTAAATCCTGAAATAGTACCAAGGTTCTTTTCTGGCGTCGAAGGTTCAACGGGTTCAGATATCTCTATAGAGTTTCCTTGAATGCTTTCATTTAATAGGTTAGCTTCCTGTTCCACCTCTAGATCTCTGTCTGTGACACTGCTTAGCAAGAATTCATAATCTTGGAAAACATTTCTGTCAAATGGCATTATGCCACATTTTTTAAATCCAGATTTTATGTTTTCTGGCGTCATGGCTTTGTCCAGGGCGTATGACACACACTCTGCAATTTGAAAAATTGAAATTGGTATTCCCGGATTCTTCATCATAAAAGAATCAATAGCATTATTATAATAACATTTAAAAGGACCATACACTGATACATCCAAGGGTTGGAGTTTATTCGAGGTATGTGGGGGCAGCGTCAGCATTGTAACGCCGTTTCCCTTGGCAAGATTTAAAGTTCCGACAGAAAAATGGCTGTCGTGATTATCTAAAATTAACAGTGAGGGGTTTGATTTTGAACTCGCAGTGTGTTTGATAAAATGTTTCATGACAGACTCAAAGAGCTCTGCGGTCATCCATCCAGATGGATTTGCGAGCCCAAGAGTTCCAGCTGGAGCCCCATGTAGCATGTGGGGTTTGAAGTTCACTCTTGGAAATACCATAGCAGGTGGTATTGTTGTTCCTAAAACAAAATAATAATAATAATAATGTTTCTTTTTGTCATTTGTTTTTTAATTTATTTTTTATATTTTTTAATGCAACCAACCTGCTGCGCTAATCATACAACACGTTGTAACCAGGACTCCACGTTCTCCACTTGTAACTTTGTTTATTTGCTTAATTCCTTTTTTAGCAATAACTCTTGCCGACTTTTGTACAGTGGTTGTTGCTGTCTCGTCCAAATTAAAAATACGTGTACCGTTTAAAAATCCATCGTTACGTTTTAATACCTCCTCCAGATTTGTAAAAAACTTTTCTACGTTGTGGCGGTTAAATGAAGTCGCCCTGGATAAACTACAACCTTCAGGTTGCCTTACACTCAGGTCGGGGTGTCGTTTTAAAAAACCCTTTAACCAATCTACACCAGCAGTTTTATTTTTTTGCCATTGTTCTGGCAATGCAATATTATTTTCAATGCAAAGCTCATAGGCTAACTGTCTAACATCTTTAGTGGATTTGCCGTAGCCCATATTACTGCAAATCAAGACGTACTCCTTAAGCAAATTTTCTTGCTGTTCACTAAAAATTCTTCGAGTATCATAATGAGGTTTGTAAGATATTTCAATATTATTTGGCTTGTCTCTGGTCTTCTTTACGTAACGGGCCAAAGTTTGAAATTTTAAACCATACCGTTCTGCGGCAACTCTTAAAGGTATTTTATGTTCCAGTACATCTTTTACCGCCCTTTTCATGGATTCTGGAGAAAACAAACCTTTATTTGACTTTCTTTTGCGACCTCGGGACATCTAAATAAAAAAAAACATGCATTAGAAGTTCATAAAACTTATTAAACTTTAAAAGTTTACCTTGAGACACGTCTCAAGGTGGCCCAAAATGTTTGTCTCAAGGTAACCCCAAAGAAAGGTTTGAAAAAAAAATTATAAACTTAAAACACGTGTAGATATCAGGTATCTAGTTAACAAAAAATAAGGACAAAACCACAATCCAAAAATTAACACAAAAAAAATTGACTAAAAAGTCGTAAGTACATTAGTTTTTTCATTTCACAGTACATATTTAAAAAAACTTACCTTCTTTCAAAACCACGAAACCACTATTAAAAAAGCAAAGAAACACGTGCTCTCACTTTGATTTCAGAAAACAGACTGATGATCGCCGCCTTTTAAGCTGTAGGTAGACAGAAAATATTAAGGTCCGTAATAAAAAAAATATGGCGTTTGTCTCATGGTGCACGCGTCTCAAGGTGGCCCCTTCTCCCCTACTGTACTTTTACTCACTTCACAGATAGACGCAACTTTAGTTGAAGAGGAAGTAGGGTTTACTACCATTTCAGCAACTATATCAATTTTCTTATCATCACTAAATGTGGGTCGACCAGATCGTTTGGCATCTTGAACACTACCTGTTGCTTCAAACTTGTGAAGAAACTCCCTCAAATAAGTTCTCGAGATAGGGCGATCTGGGTATCTCTCATTAAATAAAAGTTTCGCTTCATGGAGATTCTTTCTAGATTCACCAATTATTAAGATAGCTGCTACTTTGTCGGCTTGAGCACGTACCATTTTGCCTATGTAAACTCTTAAATGTCTCGTTAAACAATAATAAAATTAAATATTTAAGCTATTTAGAAAAACTTTGCTAAGCAACAAATACTATTAAATTAAAAACGTCAATTTTTTTGACAACTAACCAGAGACGGACTGAAAAATCTTCAATATTTAAATGTGAAATGATGATTTTGGTATTTATTCAATTTATCCGTCAAAATTAGCTTAAATCCAAACAAAATTAATATGGCTATGCAGCCAATGTCAATGCCTTTCAAACGAGATGTCACTTGCCCTAAGGTCCTATTTAAAATTATTGGCCAGAGTGGCACTGTGACGTCATCTATTACTATTACGTCACCTGTTACTATTCGTAGAGAAGTTTACAACACTTTATTTTCACCCTCCAAATTTTATTAATGTAAGTATAGCCGTTCAAAAGATACGAGGGGGGGAGGGGACTTTTGATTAGCACTGTATATTTAATATTTAAGCGTCAATTACTTATTAAAAATTTTGTCTATCCTTTTGACAAATATTGTTTAAAATATATTTTTCAAGACAGTTATAAATCATCAAGTTGATTATTGGAAGTTGAGAAACAACTACTGTCCCTTTATGATTCATGTCTTGTTGAGATAAAATAATCTGGAATATAACAAGAAAATATTTATGTTACTCATTGATTTATTTATTGATAAATTCAAGTAATCTAGAAAAGTATTTTTAGACCCAACTCAGAAGGCCAACGTTTCAAATCTGTCAATGATTAGTGAATTTTGTCAATAATTTACGTGAATGTAAAAAAATAATACCCTACTATGCTAAAATGTTATATTATTCTCTCTACAGGATTTAGGTTATATACACTCTTTTTTATTTGTTCTTTTCGTATATCTTCATCTGTCTTCTTTACTTCGTGTACTATTTCTCTTCCCATCTTAAAATGAATTGTAGTTAACTTTATTTTGCCCTACCTGACGAATTCTACCAGTTAATTCGTACCCCAAGCCGCGTTGAAGAGCTTTCAATAATATTCGTTATACGGTGGTATTATGGGGTGAAAGGATTTTTGACTTTCTTCTAGCATGATGGTTACAATCAATATTCCAAAAGATCTATGTTACTGAAATCCACGATTTGCAATAGATATAAAAATTATAATGAATAGTTTGAAAAAGTTAGTAATTTGCTTCCCAACATTTTAGGTATACCTACCAAATTTTTATGTGTACTTTGGTTCCTGATATTTTCAGTTTACCTGGTCTCTATTAGTAATTTGCTTCCCGGTAAACAATGAGATCCCATTCAGTTTTATAATTGTTTACTATAGAAAAAGTATTTACAACATAAAGTTTCTTGAAAAAAATATTAATTAAGACACAGCTATTAGTTTACAGAAAGAGATAACGATTCAAAATTGCATCATGAAAATATTCTTGTATACATTTCGTAACTGTTAAACTTTCATCATATTTGCCCAAAGTAAGAACAAATCATTTGCACTTTCTATTTGTACAAGTGCTGTCACCACTTTCAGGCCCTTTTCAAGACAATATTTATAGTTATTAATAATTAATAACTGTTTTTCTCGTCCACTCTAAATTCTTTCGAGATTTATGGGAGAATTCAACAAAACTTTAAGGAAAAGTCAATGAGCAAGTATAATTCATAACAAGACAGATGGAGTAGACTCCGTTTCATGTAAAAATAAATCACTTCAATTTTGCCAACTGTCTTGCGCAGTAGTATTCGAAAACTTGTTGTCAAAACCAGCGCCATATTGTAAAATTGACATTCGACTTTAAATCAGTAGCGTAACGTTTTCACATTTTGTAGGTTAACACAAAATAACAATATTAAAATTGTACTTATGGTATGTATAGTTTAAATAAAATAAATAAATAAATAAAAAAAGGTAGAACGTGTCGCGGGACACACGGTAGGAACTTTAGTTCCTTTTAAGCAAAAATTATGTAATACATCTGACGTTATAGATAAACAATTTGCATATTCCTCGGTGGTCGAGTAGTAAGCAAACCAGTCTCTCACGCGGTAGACCCGGGTTCGATTCCCCGTGAAGAAGTTTTTTTTATTGTTAATTTTATTTTTAAATAATTATTCTGCTTGGTATTAATAACGACAACAGGTAGATGTTTGAAATAATTAGCAGAATATTCATTATTATAGATAATGGTACGGTACCCTTCATGAGGGAGTCCGACTGGCAACATCTACTTATAACAGCATCGTTTATTTAAAAAGGGAAACCGTAGTATTATACAAATTGGACATTCAAGAACTGTACGTTTACCGCAAAAAAATTAGTGGAAACATAAAATTGAATAGTTAAATTTTCAATTTGAAGTCAATTTATCCATCCATTTTAAAGTTATCGAATTGAAACATTCAAGTTTTCAAAATTTCAACATCCTGTATTTCGAAAAGTAAATGTGCTAGACCCCTCAATCCTCAAATCATTTTGTCCAATTTTACGAGAGGAATCTACATGCAAACGTAGTAATTTCCCTTAACGTTCGAGATGCTTATACCATTTTTTGCGCGATCGTATTGAACTATTCGAATTTCGAATAAAATAATTTAAATTTCTTCGAAATGAACGAAATGTCAAAAGTGACATTTATACTTCTCGATCAGTTTAAAATATATTTTGCATTTTGGTGAAATTGTTTGCAATAAATAATTACTTTGCAATAAACTATATTATAATATAATAAACACGCATATATACGCAGGTCATGCCTCTAATACAGCAATGCACGGGAACCAAATTACCAATGACCTTTTTGGAGCTGGGAACCAAATTACATATTATTGGCAAGCAACTTAAATTGGTATCCAGTCTACTACCTGGCGTTCCCGCCAAATTACCAACACCCGTTTGACCAATAGCATGACAAATTTACAAATATTCAAATACAGCATCTCTGTCTGCACTATTTAAATTGTGTTATTGAAGGAAACATTCCTTCCTACTTGACAGATCCAATTTATCAAATTTTCATTTCTTCGGCATTTTATAGTTTTTTCTTATTTTTAAGAATAATGTACATTTCAATTTTTCTGATGTTTTAAAACAGGGTTTAGTAGTTAATAGTAAATCAAGTGAATGACTTCTAATTATTGATATGCAACTTATAACAATTGGACGTTTAAACAATATAACAATCTGAACAAAGGGCTATTTAGATACTAATCTCATTAATGAATAATTGTTTTAATTATGTTTCGTTTCAAAGAAAATACATACAGCACAACAAGCAATACTATTTGTATTGATGGCCGTTATCAACAACTGATTGTTAAGCAATTTCGATTCATTACTAATAGTATAAAAATTCGAATATGGTTTTTCTGTTTTTTTTTTGTTACGCTTTCACCACAGATCATCATGACATTTTGAACACACATTGTCAAGAGAAATAAATAATAGAGCTGTTAAACGTTTAGTGTTCTGTGGTATAAAGTTACCACTAGCGCCTACCTTGGCTACAGGTATGAACTATCACTAAAGACGCGCGCTTTTTGAATTTTTAAGTTATAGGATACGCGTAATAGGTATTGTACAATATTTGCAATTAAATGATTTTGCACTTTAATATTTCTTTTTTAGTATTTCAATTCAAGTCTTAAAATACTAAGAAATAACATTATTGTACTAAAACATTCAGCTGCAAATATTGTATTAGGTGTATATTATAAGGAATTACGGTAGGAGAATAAAAAACCCTTTGCATGTGAGAAATTATTATTAATTCAACATGTTTCATACAATAACATAAAAATACAGTCAATATCTGAATTGGAATGGAAATTGGACTTGAAGTTTTGAAAGGGAGTGCAAATTTTGTGAATCTAAATTTAAACGACAGGAATTGTGCTGAAATTGCTTATGTTTGAACCTTGGGATAGCTGAGTTAACTGTATAAACCCTCACTTCGTGGAATCTACTCATCATATGGTTTTAAATGAAACTAAGTGTTTTTAAATGACTCCACAATATATTTCTAAAAATCTGTAAATTGCAAGTAAATTGACAATTGTTTCGATATAAATTCTGATGATGATATTTATATCGAAACAATTGTCAATTTACTTGCAATTTACAGATTTTTAGAAATATATTGTGGAGTCATTTAAAAACACTTAGTTTCATTTAAAACCATACTTGGGATAGCTACAAATAGCTGCTTGCTTTAACATTTATTAGATTCTTGTTGCTTGCTTGGATAAATCGCTCTCGTAGCTTTCTAAAATTTCATATCAGCTATTTTAGTTAATTGGAATATAAACTTTCTTTCATACCTTTAGGTTCAGAACCACCAATAAAATAAAAAATACCAATTTATACTCGAAGAAGAGTTTGAAAATTTTCACAATTAAATTGTAGTGATAGTCCTCCTCTTGGTGGGCTAATCCAGAAATAAATATATTTTTTAATTTTCTCGGTTTTAATGTTTAACTCTGTTTTTAACTATATATTAACATCAGTTATCATTCAACCGAGCTTAAGTGTTAGTGTTTGATACAACTCGCCCTAGAAAAACCAAAATAGAAATTTATAAAATAGTAATACGACCAGTAATAACGTATGCCGAAATGATACCTATAAAAAAGAAAAAAATACTGTGAACGATATATAAGATAAAAACTTTAGTCAAATTTCTCAAAATTTTATAAAATAACAAATTTTTTATCAATAACTACACATTTCTTCATATATTATTCAAATATCGTAAATTTAGTTCCGAAGTAAGTACTTGTACCATTTTAATTTAACTTCCATACCTATTATGTTTAATTATTCATTCACTTACAAATAACTAGATAACCAAATTCCATAGTAACAATTGTAAATATTTTACTTCATTTTTTAAAATAAATATTTTGAAAAAACATTCAAACGAAAGTGAAACATTAAAAACATTTTTAATTTATTTCTAATTTTCAAATATTAATCATACCCAAGAATAAAAATCAAGTAAAGATTATAATATATATTTCTAATCTTATTACATCGTCTTCTTAATGGAATCACTTTTTGACCGAGATACCTAAATTAAATTATGTCAAGCAATAAAAATGATTATTAGCTGCATACTTACATAATTAATTTGCGGAATGTACCTTTTAATATTATGTGATATTGTTTGACTGTAATCAATAAATTATTTATCACAGGAAATGAATCAAATAGCACTTTTTAATCGACGTTTGTAATAAAACTAAATCCGTTTTGATAGTGCATTAAGAAGCAAAGAAGCATATATTTTTAAATATGTATATTGACTGATATTTCTGTAATTTGTATTAGTGTGGTACCTATATATGTTACGGTAAAAGTAGATATTGTGGCAAATGTACACATTTTCCGGTAAATGTGCACATTTGCCTCCTCGTTTGGGTAATGTGCATTCAACTAACATTTACAATTTCAAAGAAAAGGGAAATGTACATTGAATTCACAATTACCATGTCGTTTTGGTAAATGTGAGTAAGTGTGAGAAAAAGAGGAAGGAAATATAATCATTACATCCTCCCTTTCCCTTAAAAGATATCCAATACTTTGTAATGGACATTAATAAAGAAGGGGAAGAAAATATAATCATTGGAATTACCCTTCCCCTTCTTGATTAACTTGATTACAATACAAAGTATTGAATGAATTCACCTTTCCCATTTTTGAAAAATATCCAATACTTTGTAACACGCATATCAATTGATTCAAGAAGAGGAACGGCTAATCTAATGATTATATTCTCTTCCCCTTCTTGAATAACCTAGTGTGCATTACAATGCATTCATCACTAATGCAGTGCGATCAACATTTCTTGTTCGAAATCAAACTTGAAAAACAATAAGAGAAAGAAATATATTTACTGTAAATATTTTTTTACTGCAACAACATTTTTAATTTATTTGTATTCCAACTTTTCTTGAAACATGAAGGTAAGAGTATACATTTACCAAAACGTGAAGGCAAGAGTACATATTTGCCGGGAAATGTACACATTTCACGGTAAAAGTGTACATTTCCCAAGAGTGTACATTCACCGTAACATATACATACTAGGGAATAAGTGGGTGGTATGTTTTATAGCATGTAGAAAGTACTTGGGATCAGTTGAAAGAAGATAACAAAGGATTTTTTTTTTATTAAAATTAACGTGTCTCGGCAACTGGTGGCCACTGACACGGGATCTGTTGTACGTACAATTAGTTACATGTTAGAAATTAAATTAAATTGAACAGTTTGCAGTCTTTGAGGAACTGAATAATGTTTTTAAGAGTTCCACTGAGTTTGTGTTTGCGACGAGTTGAGCTGTAGTGTTTGCAGTCTAAAAGAATATGCTCAACTGTAAGTCTTGCACTATCACAGAATTCACAGGTGGGAGGATTTTGCGATGACATTAGGTATCCATGGGTTAGCCGGGTGTGACCTATTCTGAGTCTTCTTATGATGCTTTTCTCCTTTCTTGACAGTGGAGGTATCTTCTGAGAGGTAACTGTGGGTTGAATTGTTCGTAATTTTGTGTTGTGTGTATTCCAATGTGTTTGCCATGTTTGTATCATCGTTTGTCGGGCTGCTGATTTTATATCTTGGTGGAGTTGAATTTAAAACAATGGTAGACTGGTTAAATTACAATAAACTTACCTTAAATGTTGAAAAAACCAAAAACATGCCTTTCACTTCCTATGCAACAGGACTTCCAAACTTTGGATCTCTTTCGATAGTCGAGATGGTCGAGAATCATCTGGATTCCTCCGACAATTCTTGTAAGGTCCAGACTCCTGACTAATAACGAAGTCTCCCAACGAACTGTTTATCGTCATTTTCTACCACAATCATAATTAAAAAACACTCGGGTTCGGCTTTCTGAATAATTTATATTCTAGAGAGGAATCATAATATGTTTTATGATTAAAATATGAGCTGAGATAAGAATTCTACCGAAAAATGTTAACTTTCTAGTATTTCATAAATACGAAATATTTGTAACAAAGTTGTTTTAAAAAATTGAAAAATTTGCTTAAAGTAATATTGTTTATCTGTGTCTTTCCAAAATTTGATTTCTCCAGACAACAACTCCAAAATCGCGATATTTTGAAATATTATCCATATATTTATTTCAGGCTAGACACAAGTTAATGTATGACAAACGACAATGGCTGTCGCTTCCCGTATGCTGCGTGCTTCGGAAATCGGAACTGTACCTTAAGTCCATTTTCCACGGTGCAAGTTGATACTGCAACAACAAAATTTCTATTGGCTGCTCCGCTCTGACATTGCTGACATTGTTACGTTTCCCCTATGCCTGGATAGGTCGCAGCAACAAACTATATATTGTATACTGATTGTACTTTTTTTCGCAGTGATTTGTCCCAGCAAACAAGTCGCTGCGATTTAAAGCAACGTGGAAAATGAACTTTAGGATTCCATACATTTTTTTCCTGTAAATTCTGAAGAAGTTTTTCTTTAATCTGGTTCAAATGTACTTTTTTCATAAGAGCTAGAGTTCTAGTACTAGGAATCTGAACCTTTTTTATGAAATTTTCTCATATTTTCAAATGTTTTTATTTAATTTCGAATATCTTCGATAGTTTTTTAGATATTCGAAAAATACCAAACCACTCCTTTTTTTTATAAATTGTTTATAACTTTTACAATTTTTATTGGCCTCTTTTGGTCCATTCCTCAAACTTTCTACATGATTTTTCGAACTCCTTGATCATAATTTTCGGTGACTATACAAAAATATCATGAAAAATGGTACCTGCTGATTAGACTTCTTGTTCTACGACACCATTAGTAGATTAAAATTCCATTTTCGCAATAGATATAAGGTAGCATTTGGTTAGTTGATTTGTCATGATTAGATTGCAGGTATTCAGATTATCTGATTTCTACATCTATTCTTTTTATCTGAGTCATCTAATACATATTATTAGATAAAACTGAATTATAATTACGGTATAAATAGATTCTGATTTAAAATTATATTTATTTTAAGAAAAATGTTCTTATTTCCTACGTTGCATTTAAAATGATATTGATGAAAATATCATTTTATTTATTGTATGTATCGTTTATTTACGTTAAAAAGGAGATGACATCATTTTTAGTCACTTTCCTGCATATCATATAAATTTACCAGCCGTAATGGCCAGGGCAATTTTCAGCTTACAGGTTTTCAAAACTTCAACACGTTGTCAGATACATCGCAAAAATTTAGCAGTTTAGTTCGAGTACCAGCTCCTCGCTTAGTCCGGTAAAACAATATAAATGGTCGTTTAGGAGGACCGTCAAAAATCAAATACATTCAAAATATCTACAATTTCTCAAGCAATTGGTAACATTATTACTTTTATATTAACATGGTTTTGAATGCCCATAATTTTCCTTATAGGAGTAGCACAATCAACGGTTCATTAACTATTGAAGGAATACCGAGGTAGAGGAACAAAAAGTACAGCAAATATTAGTGGAATACAAAGACTTTTGAAAAATTGTGATAAGTGAATTAAAAATGATGTTCTAAGAACAAAAATGAGTTATCTATATCGGATAAAATTCACAAGCTTTGAAACAAATTAAATTGAACTGTGTAATCCTCTGAATAAATGTACTATTTGTTTATTATATGCATTGTATTTTTAAATATTTGGAAAGATATCGTCAAAAGTCTATGGAGGTTATAAGCTATCAAAGGTTTAAAAAATATATAAAAGAATGGGTTTTGTGAAGGTATAGTGAAAATTTTGAAATAATTTAAAAAACTAACTTATTGACTTCCTTTTTATAGCATTCAGTTATTTGCTAATTAGAACGGAAATCCTAGAGAGACTACCTCTCCACCCATGTCAGCA